>CAUYSK010034694.1:0-32969 GCA_963575035.1 Avahi laniger
AGTCCCAGCTACTTGGGAGGCTGAGACAGTAGGATTGCTTGAGTCCAGGAGTTTGAGGTTGCTGTGAGCTAGGCTGACGCCACGGCACTCGCTCCAGGCAAGAGAGTGAGACTCTGTCTCAAAAAAAAAAAAAAAAAGAACCAGAACGGCATGTTCACAAGTGGGATTCACATTTAACCACCGGCTTTATATTTTAGTACTGTTTTATTCAGAATGTATCATAGATCTCATGGCTTAATAAAATAATAAAATATGGTCATTTTTTTTTTTTTGTAATTCAGTCTCATTCCCTCTACCAACACAGTTTAATCCCATTTCAGTAGGGTACTTTATAACAGACACTAACAGTGTACCCTTAGACTCTTACAGTTGAAGTAATCTGTAACTTTTTTTCCGTGGTGGAATCAGAATCACACAACATACATTTTTGTGAATACGGTAGTGTTAGCCTCCCCAATTTATCTGCAGAGGGATATGTTCCAAGACCCACCCACCCCTGCCCAGTGGATGCCTTAAACTGCAGGTTCTCCTGAACTCTATATACACAGTTTCAGTAAAGTTTTGAGGTGTGATAGCAAAACTAGTGCAAATTTCTTTTTCTTCTCATTTTCATGGATAGGAGACTCATTCCTACCTTATTTTGTTTTTTTGAAGATCAAAATGTTAGTTTTATTATTGAGTGTCAAATGGAGGATGTAGCTTAAAGCTGTGGTCATGTGGGCTTGTCAGTTCTACACCCCAGAATTAGACAGACTTGGCACCCAGTCACAGGCAGCAACAGACAATCCAGGTCTCCCGAGTGACAGACCAGAAAGTGCCTTCTTCAGGCAGGCAGGTCGATCTCAAGAGAGACGGGAAGAAAAGGTTGAGCTACTTGTGTTCAGTTCCTTCCAAACTCCAGGATCAGATAACTCACTCTTGCCCTTTTGGGGAGAGGTGGAGAGAAGGGCCCAGAGTGAAGGACAGCTGAAAGTCCCTCTACATGGAAACATGGGGATTAGCAAGTGTAACCACCTAATGCCCTTTCTAGCCCTGAAGCTATATTCTGTAATGGTCTTGTTACTAGAAGATCACATGACAGAACCAATTTAGGCTATGGATTTGAGTTGCTTTGGATCTACGTGAAGTATTATAATCAACTGAACCCCGAAAAGGACCTTCGATAGGTTGTCAACCTGGTGGTAGGTAATGAGGTGGGGCTTCAGCTCCTTGCCTGAGTCTGTTTTTTTATTTCTTTTTCTTTAAAGCAGCTTTGATAATTCAAGACTTTAAATGTGTGTGGGCCATTCACTCAGCTTCTGCCAGCCAGGTTTATAAATCGTAGCAGATCTGGACGTTTCCACTCCCCAGGCCCAGTGCCTCTGAGTCTCAGGGAAAGGGACACGGTGTCAGGTGGCCCTGGTGGATGGGGACAGTCGTAATGTCGCCCACAAGCGAGGGCGTGGCATTCATGTTCATGGTTTCCCCCAGTGGGTGCAGGGCAGCCCCCGGGCACCCTTCAGGGTTGGGGTATCACCCTGACTGAAACGCTGAAACTTAGGTTCTCTATGCCTCAGTTTCCTCTGTACAACGGAGCTCGGCCGTGTTTGGCAGGGCTGTTGAGAGGCTTATGAGACCCTGTAGGTGGCAGCCCCTAGCAGGAGCACCACCAACGCCTGTCATTCTCACTTTAAATCTTAGTAGCCTCAGCATGTGATTTTTTGAAAATTTTCTTATGTCAAGAACTTTCCGCCTTTTCACTTAAAGGAAGTACTTTATAACTTCTCTTGGATATATCAAAATTGCCAGCATCGCTACTTTTGTGCTTTGGGGCCATTATTAAGTTGCATAAGGGTTACTTAAACATAAGCACCTCAGTATCATGACAGTCCAGTCAAGGACATGGCCCTAACGTCCTTTGAAGCAACCTGCCAGTTGATTAACTTAGCTCTTGTGAAATGGTCATTTTGCACAAAATGACAGATGTAGTAAATAGAAACTAGGGTGTGGCCCAAGAAGCTCAAAGACCCTGAAATTAATTTGTAAAAATGGGGATATGGTGCTGAAGATCACAGGTGTAGCTAATGCAAAATGTAGGTCTTTGGCATCAGATAAAGTGCTTTTTTAAAAATTTTATTTTACTTTTTATAGTGTTATACTGTTGAGAGTTCTACCAGTCAGTACTATTATAATAAAAAAAACCATTAAGTTTAGACTTACAGCAGTCTTTAGGACTGTAAGTTTTTATGTGAAAGAAGTAGCTGGGGAAAGGTGCTTACTGCACAAGGAAGGCATAGTTTCTGACGCTCTGTGAGAGATGTGATCAGGTGAAGTCAAGAATGATGAAACGCGATAGACTAGATACTTATTCTCAGGGAAATGGAGTCACAAGAGGGAGCATTCTTCATTCTTGCCCTCATGGAATCAGGTCCTGACTGAATCTGCCCAGCAATATGGCACGTTTGCTGTGGACCAGAGACCACTGGATACCTTACTTCTTTTCCTTTTCTGAATGGGAGGGTTTGTTGAGGTTTTATTTCTTTAGTCCACCATGAACGCATTGTGAGTGAGGATGCCGCCACTGGGCTCTGAATCAGGAAGAGGCTCATGAGGCTGTCACGTGATCCTGCTTCGTTACTGGAAGCCATGTTTAAGTAGGACTTTTCCTTTGCTTTTTGAGGCGAAGAGCGTGAGTGTATTTTGTGTAAGCACAAGAGGAACAAATTTCTGATGGAAGCTGCACTGTTACATATTGTAGTATTTTCTGCAATCATCACTCTCCCATGAGAAGATCATCCATCTCTGCTCTTTGATATCAGGCTTGGCCACATGATTTGAGGCAACACCTTCCCCTTTGAGAGGATTATGCTTCCTTGCCCACTTTATGACGGACTTGGCATTGTGAGTTCCTCGGCCAATCTGGTGTGAGTAGACATGGCATGCCTTATTGTCAAAAGGAAGCTTTACGAGCCTTCACTTGCCTCTTCTAATGCTCCCTTCTTTCTGCTGTGAGAATGGTATGTCCCAGATAGATAACTGAAATTTTACTGTGTGTCCCAGAATCAAATTGTAGAACCAAGAAAGAGATGAATAATGCGAGACATAATATGAAGAAGAAATAAATGTTTGTTACTGGAAGCCAGTGATAATTCAGGGATCTTGTTGCCACAGTCTAACCTCCAGAAAGCTAGCAGGTACACAGTCAATGACCTTTTTTTTTTCCTTACCCACTTTAACCTCCCAAATCCAAGCTTACAGATGGCAGCCCCTTGTCTCCACTAAGTCGCCTTTGAAATCTCCATTTCAAGAATCCCCTTTCATATTGTTGCCGTTTCTTCCATATTATATGTTCTATTTCCATTAGAATATCCATTCATTTTTCATTAATCTAGAAATATGTTGCATTTTATTTTCTACCCTCAATAAACTATTCTGATTTATAACTTTACCTAACTGGCTTCTTTAAATCAAGTATTTGTACATAACATTGAGAAACTTGCCCTCTTTAATTGTGCTGCATTCACCTGACCAATCGTCAGCATCAGATGAGCTCAGTTATTGATCACAGTCCCCTTACACACAAAGAATTCACATTAATGGGAAAAAATCCCAAACAAACCAATGAAAAAAACCCCTGTAGGCCTATAGGTTTTGTGTTGAAAAGTTCAGCAGTTCCACAAAAAGATAATCATAGTTATCATATGACCCAAGAAGTCCACTTGCACAAATATACCCTAGAGATGTAAAAACTTACATTAAAAAAAAATCTTGTAAATGATTGTCCATAGCAGCATTTTCCGTAACAATCAAAAAGTCTAAAGAACCCAAAGTTCCATCAAGTGATGGGTAGAGAGAAACAAACTGGTATATCCAACACTGATATACTTCTCTACTAAAAATATAAAAATTAGCCGGGTGTTGTGGTATGAGCCTGTAGTCCCAGCTGCTCAGGAGGCTGAGGCAAGAGGATCGCTTAAGCCCAGGAGTTTGAAGTTGCTGTGAGCCAGGCTGATGCCACTGTGCTAACACAGTGAGACTCTGTCTCAAAAAAAAAATGCTAAGGAATATGGGGTGTTTTTTATGGGTATTAGGTGATGAAAGATGAGAATACTGGGGGATTAGAGCATGCTGATGGTTACAAAATGTTGTAAATCTACTAAATCCCACTGAATTGTACACTTAAAAGGTGTGAATTTTATCATATGTCAATTATATCTCAAGAAAACAAAATCAAAATCTCATCTCTTAGGCCGGGCGCGGTGGCTCATGCCTGTAATCCTAGCACTCTGGGAGGCCAAGGCGGGCGGATTGTTTGAGCTCAGGAGTTTGAAACCAGCCTGAGCAAGAGTGAGACCCCGTCTCTACTAAAAATAGAAAGAAATTAATCGGACAACTAAAAATATATAGAAAAAATTAGCCGGGCATGGTGGCGCATGCCTGTAGTCCCAGCTACTCAGGAGGCTGAGGCAGTAGGATTGCTTGAGCCCAGGAGTCTGAGGTTGCTGTGAGCTAGGCTGACGCCACGGCACTCATTCTAGCCTGGGCAAAAAGAATGAGACTCTGTCTCAAAAAAAAAAAAACAAAAAAAATCTCATCTCTTCACACTGAATTTAGAGAAGTTATCTACTGACCATGGCCTACAAAGCATTGCAGATATGAGTTCCAGTTTCCCTTGTAGTAATGAAAGCAGTAGATAATGATAGAAGGAGAGGAATTGGAGAAATACATTTTAAGGTATAATTAGCATTGTGTTTCTAAGATCTCAGTGATGTACATTAGCAACAGGCTCTTGCTTCCATATTATGAGAATACAGCTCATTATCTTGTATCATTCTGATCTTTTACTGAACTTAAAATGTAAGGGAACCTCCATCTTCTTTTTTTAAAATTTTATTTTATTTTTTATACTTTTTTAGAGAGAGGGTCTCACGCAGGCTGGAGTGCAGTGGCTGATCACAGCTCATGGTAACCTCCAACTCCTGGGTTCAAGCGATCGTCATGCCTCAGCTTCCTGACTAGCTGGGACTACAGGCAAGCGCCACCATGCCCAGCTTCTCTATCTTCATATTTAGAGAATACATACTTTGCATCTGTCATTCTTCTGTACATTTTTTGCCACACAAATCTGAAAACAACACCTTAATTTATGAATCCTTCACATTTTTCCCTGAAGTACAAGGGAAGAAATATAAATATACAAATTCACTTAAATATTTTTTAGGAAAATTAATAATGTTAATTGATTTTAAAAATGAAGTTTCACTACAGTTGAGAAATCATAGAATGTCATGCTTATTACCATAACTTCAAATAGAAATATCTATAGCCTTTGAAATACTGCTCTTCTGTAAAACTACTGAGTCATATATATTGTCTGATAAATACACACATTAATTTTCATAAAACAGTAAAACTATCATAGGCAATTTGCCTAAACAGGATTTCAGAAGAACTTTCAACAATTACGTTGTGTACGGGGTCCTATGTGTGCGTGAAAAAAAGGATACATATAAAGTTATTGGCATGAGGAAAATTGAATTCTTTCTCAGCCAAAAAGTCAGGACTTTCAAGTGTTCAAGAGTAAACATTCAGCCACCAGCTGCGATAGCTCAGTTGGGAGAGCATTAGATTGAAGAGTAAACGTTCATTGTTGAAGAGTCTGAATCCATTTTTTTTTTTTTTTTTGGTAGCGACAGGGTCTCACACCCAGGCTGAAGTGCAGTCGCCTGATCGTAGCTCACTGTAACCTTAAACTCCTAATTTCAAGTGATCCTCCCACCTCAGCCTCCCGAGTAGCTGGGACTTACAGGCATGTGCCAACAGCCTGCTATTTTAGAAAAAAAATTTTGTAGAGATGGGGTCTTACTATGTTGCCCAGGCTCATTTCTTTCTTTTCTTCTTCTTCTTTTTTTTTTTTTTAATTCCAGCATTTTTTACTTGAGATAAAGTAATTTAGAATCTGGTTTCACGGCTAATGAAAACCTATTCCAGGCTAGCAACATAGGCTAAAACAAATGCTTGAATTCAAGTCTTCTTGTGTAATGAGGAAGTTTAGTTAAGGACCTCCATTACAGCTGTAAATTTTCCTTTATATAATGAGGTCTAAATAAAACTGAACATAATCAAAGTTTCACTTCCTTCATTAGCAAATTAGAAACAAGAGCATGCAGCTGACACCCTGGCCATGATTACCACAACTAATTGCCTCCTTGTTACAAACCAGCCTGGAATGGTGTTCAGATGTTCCTCTGTGAGAGCAAATTAGGGCCACGTGGGGCTACTCCTGTGGTCACAAGGGGCGCTTGGGCAGCAGCGATCTTATTCACCCTGTTGACTGGTGGCCAGCGGCCCAGCAAAGCTGTACTAGGAAACCAGGACTTCATTAGATCTGCTGTTGCAGATCTTATTCTAATGAAACCATTTTAATACACACAGGAACCTCTTCTAACTGATGTCAAGTGAGTGGCTTCTACATTCATCAACAGAGCGTGTCAAACAAACCTTGGCACACAAGCCAGCAGCATCTCCAGGTAGACCTGCGGCGTGTTTCCAGCCACAGGCAGGGGCAGAAAGGGAAGCAGCATCCCTGTGCTGTCTGCGGCTCTCCAGGCCTTTTCTTCTCTTTGTTTTGGTCGTTCCCTTCCCGAGTGGTGAAAAGGTTGGACTGGCGCTCGTACTGCTTGCAGATGGGCCGTGGTGTGTGGGCAGTGGGGCCGTGATGTTGATCCGAAGTTGCTTCTGGCTGGTGCTCGGAGGCCATGGAATGGAGGAGGAATAGCCGCTTAAACCCACCTCCACTTTCTGTCTGGCTACGTCCATGGCGGACACCTGTGCACAACAGACAGCGGAATGGGTTGGAGAACGGGGTATGACTTGCAGGGGCTGCGGGACAGCTGCTGCTTCTTCCTTGTGGCAACGGTCTCCTGGGCAACGTACTGAAAGACCCTGTCCACGTTCAGCCAGCACGTGGCACACAGCTGGTAGCAGGTGCGCTGCTTCAGCTCACTGGAGAGCTTCCTCGCTCTGGCGTTGGTGACCCTCGGGGTAGTGGAACTTATGGCATCCGGGGCTCCCACCAGAACTGAGGAATCTCACTTGTATTCCAATAGTTGGCCAATCAACTGTAGTGGGGCAAACAGTGTGGAAACTCATCTCGCCCTCCAAGCTGAAGACAAATATAACAGCGTCCACCCACATGGCAAACTGCGCCTGGGGGGGAGGGCTCATCTCCAATCAGCAGCAGATAGCTCTGTTCATCAACAACAATCCCGTTCTTGAACCTGCCATCTTCGAGAGACTCCTCCTAGACAGACGTGATGTCTGGGATTGGTACACCAGCTCAGCCTTGCCCCCTGGCCAAAACACCCACAATTCCCACTTTGAGCTCCAGTAGGGAGTGACTCAGTGTCCATTCCTGGCTGTTCACAAAGGCATCTTCGATGGCAATGACATCCCCCCAGATCTTGTTCTGCAGGTGCCAGGTCTGTTCATTCTTTCATGAACATTGATCTTTTCAAATTACTTCAGTGTGCTCTAAACACAAAAAAGAAGTTGTTATTTTTAATCCTTATTCCTGAAATTATTGTTTATTTTCTGATATTTTCACACGTTTACTATATTTGTGTTTTCGCTACATGTAAAAATCATGGCAAATGAAAATTGTGGAAATTATTTCAGCACATACAAAGGCATGTAGAAATATAATCACATGGTGTATACTCCTGAATATCAAGGGAGGTTTTAGGTGCTCAGAGTTTGAAATTGCACTGCATGGTATTTTCATTACAGCTACAAAAATATCCTGGGGCATACTTCAGAGAGAATAATTCCAGTGCAAATTATGAGCATATAGTCCCCAAATTGTATGCTATTTGAACCTATCTAATATTTTTAAAAAAATGTTATAGATTCCATTCAACCTTCAGAGCCAAATGATGTATTATTAGTGTTTAATTATGAAGTGCCTCAATGAGGTGAGGTATACCTAGGTTAATATTATCATAAGGCACATTATTCATTCCAGGTTGCAAAAAAGTGATTACATTTTACTGATTAAGACATACGTTCTAGGCCGGGTGCCGTGGCTCACACCTGTAATCCTAGCTCTCTGGGAGGCCGAGGTGGGTGGATCGTTTGAGCTCAGGAGTTCAAAACCAGCCTGAGCGAGAGCAAGACCCCCGTCTCTACTAAAAATAGAAAAGAAATTAATTGGACAACTAAGAACACATAGAAAAAATTAGCCGGGCATGGTGGCGCATGCCTGTAGTCCCAGCTACTTGGGAGGCTGAGGCAGGAGGATCCCTTGAGCCCAGGAGTCTGAGGTTGCTGTGAGCTAGGCTGACGCCACGGCACTCCAGCCAGGGCAACACAGTGAGACTCTGTCTCAAAAAAAAAAAAAAAAAAAAAAAGACATACATTCTAAATAAATAGTAACAAAAGGCAATTTCAGTGGGAAATGTGAATCCACAAGCATACTTTGGTTATTTTGATTAAATTATGCTCTGTGATAACTGCTGTCTCTTTAGTATCCAAAAATAAGATTAATCTGTGATATAGAACAACTATTACCTTTCCAAGTAGAGACTGCCTATCATTCCTCCTCCATTTTTTTCTATCATATATGCAGTTCCTAGTAACTTATAATTCTACTCACATGAAAATCTCATTATCTCAATGTCCTGGTCTACTCTTTCTGTCACACGGTCATCCAGTAGAGTTATCCTTTCCTGTAATCAACAGAGACCCTCTATGATATTAACAAATCCAAAGAAGGTAAAGCATGAAAATTTAGAGGATAGTTTTTTGTCTATTCTTTGCCACTCTCCATGCTCTCAAATTTATATAACACTGTACTGTATATTTGTAAAATTATTGCAAAGTAGGTTCATGGTACACTGGTTACTTCAGTCCACTGCAGCTTGGGCTGCAAGCTCTACTACTTGCAGATCTGGGCTCAGCCTTCAGTAATGTGTGCTGAAGGCCTGGTGATAAACCCTGTGTATATCTTATGTTTGCTTATATTTTATTACAACAACATTGATTCTGGTCCCCATCCCAGACCAACTGACAGAATGGAGGTGCAGAGAGATGAAAGGGCACAAGTGATGATGTTTCTTAAAATTCCCCAGGAGCCCCTAAATTGGAAGCCAGTGTTGAGGACCACTGAGGTAAGCATTGCCTCTGAACTGAATGTCCACGAGAATTACCTGGAGATCTTTTTGAAACAGATTCCATAGGGGAACGTTAAAGATATTAATATACAACCAGTTTGCGTTGCATTGCAGGACCATGAATTTGCACTTTGAATATGGTCACTGATGTTGCTGAAGCTTCTCTCCCAAGACCCCTTTTTCTTTTAATTTTTTAAAAGTTTCCACACAGCATCAAAGACCCCTTTTCAACAGCCTCCCACCTCCACCCCTCTTCCACTAGCACTAAGTTAGAGAAAGCAAGCACAGCACCCCTAAACTCCTTACTGACAACCACACATCTCAACACAAATACTGTTGGTTCCTTACACTTAGCACAGAGTGGGAAAGGGGATGAAAACTGGACAGGTGATCCCTGAGGGACGGACAGAGTTGCAACACTGAGAGTCTGAGGATTTCACCGGCAGAGCAGCCACGATTTGCAGTTGCTCATCCAGATACGAGAAGGCGCGGGGCATCAGCAGGCAGCCTCTGCGCAAGCGCGAGCATTTGGGCTCAAAGAACCGGAAGGGCAAGGCTGGGCTTGCGGTAGCGTGGGGCCGCCTCAGTGCGCATGCGCGAGATTGTGGTCAGAATGAAAAGACCCATCAGATTCTCTGCAGCGGTTGCAGTCTTAACGCTTCCTCTCTGGGATATCAGGCAGGTTTGGAGCTGCAGATTGCCCATCTGGGCAGTTACTTCTGAGGGAATCTGGGCAGCGATGCTGTTTGGGCCTCCAAACCCAACAAGGTGGAGGAGTGGCACAGCGCATGTAGGTTCTGGATGTCGCTGAAATCTGCGATCACAGTGGCGTGTCAGGCTGCACGTCTGTGGTGGAAGTCTCAGTCATTTGTGGGGAACCGTTTTGGAGTAGGGTCTGGTGGGGACTCCATCCTTTTATATTCAGTGACCTTCCCAGGACCTTGGTGGTAGTCTGGAAAATATCTAGATTCTAGGAGGCTCTGGCTTCGGTTCCCCCAAGGGGATGCCCCTTGCACCGCGAGCGTGCGCATACCCCACTGTTGGGACTAGAAGGAAGAGGTGGACTTGAGGGAGATCCAGGACCCATCCCCAGGGAGTTAGCTTGGACTGACAGGACTGGTTTGTGCTACAGATTCTGGTTCCAAGTGGGACTTAAATCTGATCTGAGGTCTGTGGGCTGGGTAGGAATAGCTTTCTGGCCTGATGGTCCATGGTCCCAGAATTGGTGAGGGACTGGGTTGGGGATGTAGATTCTGGGCCTGAGAGGAGCTGAGATATACCGGAAGACCTTGAGCACAAGTTTGGCGAGGGGTGACCTTTAGACGAACAGTAATGTTGGCAGGGATTCTGAGCTGGAGTCTGATTTTGCGAGGGGTAGAGTCGTGGATCGTCTGGGAGCAAAGGGCTAGGCTTTCATGACTCATCATTCAGATATCAAACCGAGTCCTCAGGGCTAGCCATTAGTGGAGTACACGTGACTTGACAGCCTGTGAGCAGATGCTGGAACCTTCCTTCTCTGCACTGCAGTCACCTATGCCTGATGAATGTCTTCCCTTCCACCGGGGTTAATCTCTCCAGAGGCACTGGGCTTCAGCGTCAAGAGGTATAGAGCAATGGCTTTGCAATGCCTAGTTATTTTCTCATGGTTTATCATTAGTTCTTCGAAGCACATGCATGAATATGCTTTCACCACAGCGGTTTGAAAGTGAACAAGTGAAGATATTTAAAAGAGTAACAATGGGCTGGGCACGGTGGCTCACGCCTGTAATCCCGTGAACCTTGGGAGGCCAAAGGCAGGATTGCTTGAGGCCAGGAGTTCAAGACCAGCCTACAGAATATAGTCTGACCCCATCTGTACAAAAAGTAAATTAAAGAAAGGAGTGGTGGACGGGCGCGGTGGCTCACGCCTGTAATCCTAGCTCTCTGGGAGGCTGAGGCGGGCAGATTGTTTGAGCTCAGGAGTTCTAAACCAGCCTGAGCAAGAGCGAGACCCTGTCTCTACCAAAAATAGAAAGAAATTAATTGGACAGCTAAAAAATATATAGAAAAAATTAGCCGGGCATGGTGGCGCATGCCTGTAGTCCCAGTTACTCGGAAGGCTGAGGCAGTAGGATTGCTTGAGCCCAGGAGTCTGAGGTTGCTGTGAGCTAGGATGACGCCACGGCACTCACTCTAGCCAGGGCAAAAAAGTGAGACTCTGTCTCAAAAAAAAAAAAAAAAAAAAAGGAGTGGCAATAGATGATGTTTGAATAATTTGTGGAGTTAATGAACTGAAGCCTTTGCCTCGAATGCAAATTTGATGGCATACAAAGGAGTTTCTGATCCATGTTAAGTCAGAAATCTGGTGGTAACAGGATATTTTGAGATGATCAGATTATCGTTTTTGAATATAGTATGTGCATTGTAGCTCTGTCAGGCATAGGAAATAATGTGTGACGAGCACGTATATACACATAAAAAGGTCTAGCATAATTTTCACTGCGTTCTGGTACCACAAGATGCATTTTCCATTTAGTTATAGTTTCTCAGTTTTGTAAGGTACATTGGTTAAGATAAAATTTAAAAGTTTAATCCACACAATAACATCAAAAAATAAAATACTTAGGAATAAATTTAATCAATGATGTGAACAATCTGTTCAATGAAAAGTATAAAACAATGATGAAAGTAATTAAACAAGAACAAATTAAAAGGAAAGATATTTCCTGCTCACAAATTAGAATTAATATTACTAAACTGCACATACTACCCAAAGCGACCCACAGATTCAATGCAATCCCTACCAAAATTGCAATGGCATTATTAACATAAATAGAAAAAAGTCCTAAAATTCACGTGCAAGTACAAAAGATCCCTAATATCCAAATAATCCTGAGCAAAAAGAACAATGCTGCAGGCATTACTCTAACTGATTTCAAAATATTTTATAAAGCTATAGTAATCAAAGCAGTGAGATATTGGCATAAAAATATAGACAGACCAATGGAACAGAACAGAGATCCCCAAAATAAATTCACCCGTTGCAGCCAATTGATTTTCAACAAAGTTGCCAAGAACACACACTGGGGAAAGGATAGTCTCTTCAAAAAATGGTTTTTGGAAAACTGGATAATCATATGCAGAAGAATGAAATTGCATCCTTATCTCACCTCATGTACAAAAATTTACTCAAAGTGGATTAAAGACATAAATGTAAGACCTGACACTGTAAAACTCCTAGAAGAAAACATAGGGTAAAATCACCATAACATTGGTCTGGACAAAGATTTCTTTGGGGCTGGGTTCAGTGGCTCACACCTGTAAGCCTAGCACTCTGGGAGGCCCAGGCAGGAGGATCACTTGAGGTCAGCAGTTTGAGACCAGCCTGAGCAAGAGTGAGACCCCGTCTCTACTAAAATAGAAAAATTAGCCAGGTGTGGTGGCACGTGCCTGCAATCCCAGCACTTCCAGAGGCTGAGGCAGGATGATTGCCTGAGTCCAGGAGTTTGAGTTTGCTGTGAGCTAGGCTGACGCCACAGCACTCTAGCCTGGATGACAGAGCGAGACTATGTCTCAAAAAAAAAAAAAAAAAAAGAAAGAAAGAAAGAAAAAAAAAGATTTCTTTGGATATGATCCCCAAATCACAGACAACTAAAGCAAAAAATAGACAAATATATTGGATCAAAGTACAAAGCTTCTGCACACTAAAGGAAACAATAAACAGGTGAACTGACAACCTACAGAATAGTAGAAAATATTTGCAACCATACATGTGGTAGGGGTTAATATACAAAGTACACAATAAATTCAAACAACGCAATAGCAATAAAACAAATAACCTGATTTTAAAATGGGCAAAGGTCTCAAAAAGACATTTCTCAAAAAAGACATACAAATGGCCAACAGGTATATGAAAAAAATGCTCAACATCGCTAATCATCAGGGAAATACAACTCAAAACCACAATCAGACAGCACCTCACACATGTGAGAATGGCTACTATCAAAAAAACACAAGAACAACTTCCGGTGAGAATGTGGAAAAAAGGGAACCTCTGTATACTGTTGGTGGGAATATAAATTTGTATAGCCATTATGGAAAATGGTATGGAGTTTTCCAAAAAATTAAAAACTGAACTACCGTACAATCCAGCAATCCTAATTGTGGGTGTATATCCAAAGGAAATGAAATCGCTATCTCAAAGAGGTATCCGTACTCCCATGTCATTGGAGCACAATTCACAATAGCCAAAATACTGAATCAACTGAAGTGAGACAGTATAGGGGCCGGACTCATGCCTCTCTTCTGACCAAGGGAGGCAGCGTGGGGCAGCATGACCCAGCCTAATTACCTGTAAAAGAGCAAAAACCAAATGACCTCCTAGCCTCTGGAATTCAGCGTCTACTCATATAAGGGGGAGCCAATTGTCTGTCTCTTTAGCAATGTCTTCCAGGATCACTGAAGCAAGATGCTGACATCAGCTGCTAAGCAACATGGCTGCAAGAAACCAGACCTATTTGGATCTAACCACCTCAAGCCAGAAAAAAATAACCCATACTGGCCTTACCCTGACTTTTTATAACCTCATTACAATCTCATTTTAATGCTAAAATTTGTGCCCAGGGGTGGAGATTGCACAGCACCAAGCATGCAGTCCTCAACAGAACCCTCCCCGCTGCATGCGACGACCTCAAAGCTGACGCCTGCCTCTCTCTCCACAACCCTGTAAAAGTGCACCTTAGACACCCTGCGTTCTTAACCCCATTTGCATTTTAACCCTCTGCACTCCCTGCACTCCTTAAACCCCACGCTCTCTGCACCCTCATCTAACCCGTGCCCCCTTTCCTGCGCCCTGTCTCTTAACCCACTCTGTCTGTCGTCCCACTCTCGGGCAGACCCCACACTCTTCAACTTTCTCATCACATTCCTCACCTCAGGGGGTGCAGATCACAGTGGTACTGAAAGGCTGCGTGTGTGAAATATTGTCCTGTGTGCTGCGGTTGGAAAGAGTGCAAGGGGCAGACGTGACCACCCTGTTCTGGCCTTCACGGGCTGGAGATAGGCACAGGCTTCCATATATAGACAAATTACTGAGGTACACACACTGGGTTACTACGGCAGTGATTATGTGCAAGTGAGTGGAAGTGTGACATTTGTGTTGGTGTGTGTGTTATGAGTGTGTACGAATGTGAGCGTGAGTCTTTAAATGGTGTGTACGTGCGTGTTTGTGAGTATGTGACTGAGTGTGTGATTATGGAAATGAGTGTATTTAAATATAGTCACGTGTCCCTTAACGACAGGGATGTGTATCATGAGGCGATTTCATCGCTGTGCGAACCTCACAGAGTACACTTACACAAAACGAGAAGGCAGAGCCTGCTGCCGTCTAGGCTACGTGATCTAGCCTGTTGTTTCTAGGCTACAAACGTGTCTTGACCAAATTGTCATCATGTAGCACATGACTGTATACATTGGAATGCCTTTGAGCATGTGAGTGTGGATAACGTTTGCTTACATATGTATGTGGGTGGATAAGTGTATTTGTGTGTGTGCGTGCGTTTGGAGTGTCAAAGTCAAATAAAAATACAGAGATGAATCTCTGCGCAAAACGTTTTATTTGGGACTTTATATGAAAACAGAATTGCAATTTGGAGCGTACACAGACTGGCGTAGTCTTTGGTATGCCTGAAGAACACAGAAAAGGTTGGGAGCTTTATTAGAAACAAAAGTGCTGAGTATTGTTTTGAAAGAAAGCTCCTTGGCACTAGGCAAGTTTTCAGGAGCTGGCAAGGTCTGATTGCTGAGTGACAGCGGTTGTTAAAACTAGTCTTAGAGTCAGCAGGTTGTTTCAGCAGCTGGTAGGTAAAGCTGGCCTTAGGGTTACTGCAGGCCTATTCAGCGGCCGGACTTGCACGTAATTCTTGGAGCAGGTTATATGGGCCCTGAGTGCTTTCCCCCCTGGCCCCTCAACCCTGATTTAGTTGGGTATGACAAAAGTAACCTAATTTGTACAATTGCTTTTCACAGCAGCGTGCATTGTCAACCTTACAGCTGTATTCCCTGACTTGGAAATAGAGGGTGTGTGTCCTGAAGAATTAGCCGAACCCCGAACCCAAAGTGATGTCAGTAGTTCGAGGGAAATGAGTAATTAATACCAAAATATTGAAATGTATGTAATGGTATTAAAGATGGATTTACTGTTGCTTTAAATCAATGTCTACCCCACACGGGCTCCTCCGCGTGCTAGGTGTATTCACGTGATGCTATTGCTCTGTCTTATAAATGCTGCACTAAATGTAGATGCCCAAGCAGCATCATTTTGCTGTAAGAGAGCCTTGGGCAGCGACCAGGAGGTGGCCTGTGTAGTGAAAAATTAACCTTTCCCAAAGCAAGGGCTGGCCTTTGTCCTTAACTACAAGGAGTTGATCTCCAGTTCCTTCAAAGGTCATGCCTGAAAGGAACGTCTTTGTTTGCCTGGAAATTTGGCCACCAGACAGTCTAACAATGTGGCTTATGCTGGGGGCTTTGGGCCACACAGTGACAGGTCAGCCTCTAGAGAAGCTGGAGACTAAACACCAGCCACAAGGGAAGTATGCAGTGGAGCTCCAGTAAAAACTCGGGGCGCCAAGGCTTGGGTGAGCTTCCCTGGCGGCAGCATCTGGAATGCCGTCTCATATTTATGCTGGGAAAGTAACCCATCATGACACCATGGAGCGACCACAACTGGAAGCTCGGTATTTGGTAATTTTCTTGGCCTCTGCCCGGTACACTTCTTCTCTTGCCTGATTTTAATCTGTATCCTTTCCCTATACTAAACTGTAACAGGGAGTGCAATAGCTCTCAGTGAGTTCTGTGTGCCCTTCGAGAGAATCATTGAAACTGAGTGCGGTTTTGGAGAGCTCCAAACTTGCAGATGTTGTCAGAAGTCTCGGTGGTCTTGTGTAAGTTGTGTTCCCTCTAAGTTCCTGAAAACCCTCACAGTGGGAGAGGACAGTGCACCTTGACCAAATTGTTGATTTCTGTCTTGCAAAATCCAAAGAATTGATTTTGATCACGAAATTTTGTATTTCTTCATTAATTACCTAACCAATGAGTTTTCCTTATTTTTATTGGCAAAAATAAGTGTAGATAATTCTGGTAACCATGCAATGCTGTTGAATTGAGAAGGTATTAATAGCATTAGCTTATGTGATAGTTAAGAGGATGATAGACTCGGCCAGTTAAACCATCTGATGCTGAGGTCTTTATTTGTGAGCAGTTATTATATATGCCTTTCTTCTAGAAATAGTGTTCTCTTTAGACTTCTAGCACTGATAGGATCAATATTGGCAAAGTACATATTATCAAAATATTTCCATATCATCATTTCCAAATTAATTTGTGTTTAATTGTACAAACTAGTCCAATGACATCTCCCGTATATTATTGACATCATGTTCTTCCTTTTACCTCATTAGACATCCTTCTCAGGAACGTTGGTTCTGTTTATTTGCTGACTACTTAAAAATGGTACAGCTCAGGGATCTGGAAGTTAAGAATTAACTTGATTTTGGATAGAAAATCTCAGGACAGTGGGGAATCCCGTGAGACACACGAACCTCTCTGCACGTCCTTCATGGATCAGATCTCGGTATTTCCAGCTCCTTCCACATGAGACCCTGTGTGTCTCTAGGGATCGTGAAAAAGTAAGACTCTCCCAAATACTTCAACAGTTTTTCTGAAGATACTCACAAGAAACTTGTAATTGGTTTTGCTAATTAGCAATTGTGAAAAAGGTTTTCAGAAATGTTCCCAGCTCCCTGGGCCAGCACTGTCATTGCCACTAACAGTGACATGATAATTGCAGTTCTAGGGCAGATGAGGTCATGCAATCACACACTCTTATTTCAGGGCCCGCTGCCTCCCTCCCGCATTTACTGGCTTTCACGTCCTTCCAGAGCCCACCACCCTGATAGAGGGAAGAAGTCCAGTGAGTACGTTCCATTTCAAAGTGAGATGCAGAGTCTGTAAGAAAAGGAAGGCCAAGTAAGTGCCCATCCCTGGACAAGGGATTCCTTTAGGGTAGAAACAGATAGAGTGGCGATGCTAGACAAGGGGGCAGGGATAATCCTTAGCTATGAGCTAACTTTGTAAATAGAGAAGGGCCCTAGACCCTATTCCAATCCCTGATGGCTCCTAGTACAATGTAATACAACTCTCACTGATGATGATTGTTCGTGAACAATTTAAGGGATAATGAAATGTGATAATGTCGTTTTAAAAGTGCTTAAGGGTTGTAGTAATGAAATAAATCTGATGTTCTCATTACCTTACAGACTTATGCATCACAGACTAAATTTATAGTATTATTATTATAAGTGTGTTTATAATGCATTCATGATTATAATAAAGGTTAGAATGGATCTGGAATAATTAATCCTGTGCAGAAATGAGGATCTGAATTTGTTTCTGGCATAAAAAGCATTTTTATGTAAATATAGGTTTACGATCCACCTAATGGAGATAGCAAAGGTGTCTCCTCCGAAACAGCCGTAGTCTGACGATTATGGGGAGACTGCTTTTCCTCATGCAGTCAGGAATACGTTAAGGGAAATGTAACACTGTCATTGTAGACATTAGGCAACAGTTGTCAGGACCAAATGCATCTTGTGTCAATTCCTCTAGTTAAATGAAATTCTAACATCAATCCCACACTCAAGATACATTTTCCTATTATTTGAGTTTATGCATTGCACAAGATTTCATTTTCTACAGATTCCACCTTTTGTATTTTAATATCTTCACAAATCTCACTTTATTACTCACAGTTACACTTCACCTAGGTATTAATATTAGTAATAGATAAGCATGTAGCCGGAAATTAGTAATAACTTAGCTTCTATCCTACACTATTATATCACATATTAGTGTTTCATGTTTCATAGGTTAAGAACAAAGAATTGTCCCTAATTGCTCAATAATTTCTTTGGTAGATATCACTATGTTTTTATTCCTGGAATGACAGCAAATGATTGTTCCTGCTGCCAAACTAATATTGAGTCAGTCTTTCATTCATTAAATCCAACTTGGACATGGGGCAATTTCTTGTAGGATTGGACTATAGTAATGTATTATATTTTATTAGGATCTCTGAGGCTTTATTCAGATTTGATATTGGCTTATATAATAAAATTTTACAACAAAATTGAAACTTAATTACAACCAAAATTATACTATAAAATACCAATGAGGTAAAATAGCAAGTTATAAAAACAAACTAAATATAGGTCTAGGTTATTTGAAAACATAGCTGAGATAACTTGTTATGTAGCACAGTGCTCAGAGCACTGTCTCTGTACCCAGCAAAACCAGGTTCAACTCTCTACTCTGTGCCTGCCTAGCACGTGAATTTAGACAAATAACTTAACCTCTCTGTTTCTAAAATCTCCACGTCTTGACGTGAAAATAATGCCAGTGTCCACATCGTATAGTTCTGAAAATCAAAGAAGGTACCATAAGTACAGCATTACAGCAGTGATTCATGTAATGTAAGTACTATTTGAGGTATATGCATTCAACACTAGCAAGCCTGTTTAAAAATGTAGGCTTAAGTAGATATTTCTTAGTTAGAATACTGGGTTTCGTTGACGTAAATGTGGCCCATACTGCATGTCCCTCTGGCTCTGACGATATCAGTCAGTGGAAACTAACAAAATGACCTCCAGATATTTGGCAATAAGAATGGTCCACATATATCAGACTATAGTTAGAATCCTGGGCATTTTCTTTCTTCTTCACTGTTATCTCTTCCTTTATGGCACTGAATGCAGGTTAAGTTCCATACATTTAATTCAAGCATCTGATAATAGCCATTTCTTGGTCATTCTCTTTAACGTCCCCAACACAATGGCAGCTCTTCGGTTGAAATATTTACTCAAACATTTTGGATGTGAATCTGTTTCTATCCTCACAGAGATGTCGAGGTATGTTCACAGGCATCATCTTCCTCTTGAGTGTCTCCAACCATCTCGATAAGCCCCAAGAACTCCAGGTGGGTAGAACTGAAAATTAAAGCTCTGAGATATATTCAGTTTTTCATTTGCCTCTACTAGACTCTGTAATGCTGGTAAGGATAATTTTTCCATTTTATGGTTGTTGAATGGAGCAGAAAAACAGCAGAAAGGAAAATAATTTAGGATAATGTGCTACTGAACTTCATGACAAAATCGCAACTCACAATATACAGCTTTGTTCTTACTCCCTCGTGTTTAAAGTTTGGTCTCATGAGCTGTGCCTGAGGCTACATAAGTTTCATCCTGACAGACACAGGCAACAGGTCAAACACATCCAAAAGAACAAACTTTCCCCCAGCCACTTATTCCAACTTTATTTTTTTGGTGAAATGTACTGTTTTAATTAAAGAAACATACACAAGTGATACATGCATAGCTCAGTAAAATTTCACAAACAAAGCACACCTCTGTGCACGACACTTAGATCAAGAAACAGAATATTGGCCAGTCGATACCTCACGCCTGTAATCCCCGCTCTCTGGGAGGTGAAAGGAGGAAGATTGCTCGCAGTCAGGAGTTGCAGATCAGCCTGAGCAAGAGCGAGACCCAGTCTCTAGGAAAAATGAAAGATTAGCCAGGTGTGGTGGTGTTCACCTGTAGTCCCAGCTACTCCGGAGGCTGAGGCAGAAGGATGTCTTGAACCCAGGAGTTTGAGGTTGCTGTGAGCTATGATGGTGCCACTGCACTCTAGCCTGGGTGACAAAACAAGACTATGTCTCATTAAAAAAAAAAGAAAGAAAGAAAAGAAAAGAGTCAGACTATTACCATCTCCCTTAAAGTCCCTCATGTCCTCTCTAAGTCACTGTCCCCAAGAGTATAGCTCTGTTGGGTATATTTGTAGGAGTGGAATTGTTGGGACATACGTTTACACCTATTCTAACATTCAAGAGATTAGATCACCTTTGCCTGTTTTGTACTTTATATTAATGGAATTATGCAGCAGGAGTTATTTTATATTTGCTTTTTGTCATTCTATATAATTTTCATGAATGTATTGATTGTTTATATTCACCAGCATTGCTGTAAAGGCTTCCATTGTGTGGATATCAAACAATTAAAGAGTCATTCTACTGTTAATGGGCTTGTGGGTTATCTGCAGTTTGAGGCTATTATGACTAGTGCTGGTATATAAATTCTGGAATTTATCTTTTGATTTTATATCTTTTGATTTATATACATAAATTTCTCTGGGGTAGATTCATAAGAATGGAATTGTTGGGACATATGTGTATATCTGTTAAACTTAAATAAGTACTACCAAACAGTTTTCCAAAATGTTCTGCCAGTTTTAACATCCGTCAGCAGTGTATGAGATTCCTGATGTATCTTCATACTTGCCAAAATGTAGTGCTTCTTGCCATTTTTATTTTAGATTTCAGGTTGTTTAGATACCAGGTAGTGGTGTTATTTGAATTTTCATGGTTACTAAGGACATTGAACATTTTTTCATATTTATTACTAATTGAATAATGTATGTTTTTTGAAGTTTCTGTTGGAATGTTTTGCCTATATTTTATTCTGTTGTGTGATCAGTAAGTGTTCTTTGTGCTACATTCATCTTTCCCTCTTTCCCCCATCTCTAGTGTCTGTTTTAATAAGAACCAGCTCTTAATTTAATATGATCTAATTTGTCATTTCACCCATATAGTTAATGCATTTTTTTGCTGTTTAAGAAACATTTTATTATTCTAAGACCACAAAAATATTTCTTTTGCTCTAAAATATTTTATTAATTATCATTAAAATTTAAATCAGCAATCCATTCAGAATTGATTTGTTGTGTGGTGTGGGTGGTGATTGAGGTTCTCTCTCCCTCTCTCTCTCTCATGACTAGCAAAATCAGTTTATTCTGAAAATGTTGGATTATGCTTTCTTTCCATTTGCTCTCACTTTTCATTGCTTTCCCCAGGTTAACAACACTTTGTCCATTGTGCTGAATTCCATGAAATATAATGGGAGTTCTCTCCATCTCTACACACATCTTGGTGTCTTTGGCAATGAAGCGCATGATGAAAGTTAATGTTGATGTCAAAAAATTTCAGTGAAGCTTTTGCTCATAGGAATGATTGTTACCACAATTTAAAGGAAAATGCACTGAATGTTAGAATAGCCTCCAGGGATTTGGCAATAGGAATAATCTTCTTATCACAGAGCATAGTTGGAATCGTGGGCAATTTCTCTCTTCTTTACCATTATCTCTTCCTTTACTACACTAAAGGCAGGTTGAAGTCCACAGATTTGATTCTCAAGCAGCTGATTATAGCCAATTCCTTGGTCATTCTCTCTCAAGGAGTTGCTACAACAATGGCAGCTTTTGGGCTAAAATATTTCTTGAATGATTTTGGATGCAAACTTCTTTTGTATGTTCACAGAGTGGGCAGGGGGATGTCCATTGGCACCACCTGCCTCTTGAGTGTCTTCCAGGCCATCATGATCAGCCCCATGAACTTTAGGTGGAGGGATCTTAAAATAAAAGCCTCAAAGTATATTGGCCACACCATTCTCTTCTGCTGGATCCTGTACATGTTGGCGAACTTCATTTTTCCTGTGTACACATTGGTCAAATGGAGCAGCAAAAATAGCACAAAGAAAAGAGATTTTGGATACTGTTCTACTCTAGGTCGTGACAAAATATTGGACTTATTATATGCAGCATTATTTGTATTTCCTGAAGTTTTGTTTTCCGTGCTCATAATCTTGTCCAGTGGCTCCATGATTTTCATTTTGTACAGGCACAAGCAGCAGGTCCAATACATTCACAGGACTAATGAGTCCTATAGATTCTCCCCTGAGTCCAGAGCCACCAAAAGTATCCTTGTCCTTGTGAGCACCTTTGTGTCTTTTCATACCCTCTCCTCCATCCTTTTTGCTTGTCTTGCTCTAATTTATAATCCCAGTTGGTGGTTGGTGAATACTACAGCTCTAATGTCTATGTGTTTTCCAACTGTCAGCCCCTTTGTTCTCATGAGTCGTGACTCTACTGTATCCAGACTCTGCTTTTTCTGGGTGAGGAACAGAAAATTCCCTAACCTTATTTAAAATATGTAAACTGTGTTTTTGCACAAAGATCAGTTGTTTATTTCTCATCACCCTTGAAATATCAATATAGAAATTTATGGAAAAGACACATGTCTTTCTTAGGCAAACCTTAATGGGTATTGTGATCTTCAGCCAGTTAATTGTGGGACCTGCATGTGCATGAGGTAGGAGAGTAAAGCAGGCTGCCCTCATTATAAGGCATAGTATCCTGGTTATAGTAATCTTAATAAAATTCTTCTTAAAGCAAATTAAATGAATTTGGTTCTGGCTTCTCTGAACCAGGAAACAGATTTCCTTTTCTTGTCTTATTGCATTAGCTAGGACTTCCATTACAATGTTACAAAGGAGTAATGATAATAGACATTCTTGTTACTGAATTGTACACTTTAAGAGTTAATATTATGGTATATAAATTTCATATCAATAAAACAAACAAAATCATCTAATGGCTGTACGCTGAACTGAAAAAAAAAGAAATCTGATCTTCTGACCCTGTCCTACAAGGCCTTGGAGATGTGAGTTCTAGCATCCATTGCAATAATAGAGGCAAAAGATGGGGATGATTATGGCAATGACAATGAAAGAAGAAAAACTGGACATAATTCTAAGGTAAAATTAACTTATCACGTTCTCCATATCTTAGTATTAGACTTATGGGGTATTAAAATGTCTGCCTAGTTTTACCTTACTGGATTGGTTCCTCATCTTGTATTGCTCCAGTTCTTTTTAGCAGAGACGGTGACTCACTCTTGCTCGGGTTGGTCTAGAACTCTTGACCTCAAGTGATCCTCCCACTTGGCCTCCCAAAGTGCTAGGATTCCAGGTGTGAGCCACCGCACCAGGCCCTTTTTTTCCTTAATAGCTTTTTTGAGGTATAATTGATATATAAAAAACTGCACATACTTAGTTGCATCCTCCTTCTACTCCACATGTCTGTGAGCTGATAAGCCCAGGTACTCTTTTGTTTGGGATCAGCAGAAAGACCAGCCCACCTGCAGGACCTCATCCCAGGCCCATCTCCTAAGTGCCACACATACCCAAATCAAGTCATTCTTCCTTGCTTTCTGGTGTGAGAAAACAAAAGACCTTTTATGTGAGAATTTTTAAATTATCAAGACTTTTCAATTATCTAAATATTGTCCCCCTTTTTTGCCTTTAAATACCTGCCACATTCATTATATTTTTAAGATCTCTACTCAGTATAAATTCTCTAGTGAATCCTGAGGGTAGACCTCTACCTAAAGGACTTGCCACACTCAATACATTTGGATAGTTTCTCTCCAGAATTAATTCTCTCATGATTCCAAACATGTAAATATTTGGTAAAATCATTGTCACATTTGCTGCAGTTTTATATTTCTCTTCAGTATGAATTCTCCAGTGATGCCAAAAGTCTGAACACTTGATAAAAACCTTATCACATTCATTACATGTGTGTTGTTTCTTTTCATCATGAATTTTATAATTACTTGCAAAATACTACAGAAGTTTTGATAAAAGACCTCGCCACATTATATTACATACATACATACATATGTGTGTGTATACATGTATGTGGTTTCTCTCTGGTATGGCTTTTATGAAGTCTCATGAGGTTTGAGAACTGCCTAAATGCTTTACCACACTAAATACACTTGTCAGGTCTTTGCTCAGAATAAATTCTCTGGTAACTAGTGTGAACTGAATATTGTCAAAAAGTCTTCTACATTAACTACATTTGTACATTCAATGTCTTCTACATTCATTGGTTTTTTTTTTGCTGCTGTATGAGCAATAAGTGATAGAAAAACATCTTCCCATATGTATTATAAATGTTAGTTTTGACACTAGGAAAAAAAATCATTCAAAGAGTGAAATTGACAAACAAGTTTTAATATGCTTCTCAACTTGCTTACAGTCACACCTTTCTCTTCAGTTTCAGATCTCTGCAGTTCAGCCAGATGTGGCTGGAAACTTTATCAAATCCTATTTTCAAAACATTTCATATTCTCTATGGACTATGTCATTTTACATTTTTCACAAATTTCTTATAAACGACTTCCCATGTTTGAAATATTGATGTGTACTTTTTCTTACAGAAACACTCTGCTTGAAAGGTAAGTTAATACAGGATTTGCTGTCTTGTTGATATTTCCTCATAGTGAAATTTTTATCTTCCATAAGCAGTCCCTTGGAATTTCTTTCTTCATATCCACACTTGCTCTCAAATTCGTTCACCTATTTTCCTAGACTTCCTTGAGATCAAAATCCTCAGTGCAATGGCTTTAATGTGTTTCCAGTACCATTGGATTGTATAATTTTCCTCTGCTCTCTTATAAGAATTTCTTCATCAAAAATCTTACAGAGATATCTGAACAATGTAAAGAACCATAGGCTTTGTATTGACTTGAGTTGGGAGATGAATATTACACTAAAAGTCATATTGTAGAGATGAAATGTTCTCAAACAAAGTTTACAGATGTTTAGGAATACAAAGTGAATAGATTTTTTAATAAGAAATGATTATATATATTTCAAATTACTTTAAGGGAAGCCTAGTTTCAAATATCCTATAAACAAACCACTCACACTATGTAAACTTAAAAAAGCTCTGAGAGAAAGCATATTTTTCCACCAGTGCTGGCACAACAGCTGGCAACAGACAAATGCATAGTTTAAGACAAACAGATATTGTACAAATGCATATTTACTGCATAATTATTGCATGCAATAATTACTAAAGCACAATGTTATATAAAGTAATGACAAATCATTCTTAAAACCTTATTCAAGAAATAATTTGTCCGTGAGTCCAGACCAGGAAAAACAAAACAAAAAAAAAAACCCTTATTGAATAAGATAAATACATGGGAGTTAAAAAGTGTAAAACTAAAATGATAATAGAAAAATAAGAAAGAATTTAATAAAATTCTGTTGGAAGAATAACAAAATATTCTTCTGAATAGTTGCTATAAAACTATATCCATGCAGAATAGGCATTTTGCAACATTAATACTTGGTACACTGTGGTCATACTCCATAATAGATACTGAAAACCAACATCTGTAAATTATAATCAAGCTAATAAATAAAACATTTTAGTCATCCAAGAAAAATCCAATGGGTAAATAACAAGTAACCACAATTATGAAAAATACAGATTGTAGAATTCTAATAATTTCTCCCTTAAGCACAAGATAAAAGACTTATATGCCAGAAGGAGCATACAATATGAGATTTGGAAAACATGTTGAAGAAAACTACCATATAGCCCTAGAAATCTAAATCACACACATGCCCACTGAATTTTGAAATACTGGTTTCAGATAAATACATAGTTTTATAAAGATTGAGAACTGAGTAAAGGTGACATCATGAATATTGTGGCTTAGGGAACTCCAACAGTGTTTCCATCCATAAAAGAGCAAATAAATTGGCAAAAAACCATCAGAATTAACTTTATCAGAATTTTGTGAACTAAACAATTGTTTACAGCAAACACAAGAAAACTAAATCGAGAAAGAGGCAGCTGATTCTCAGTAAGAGAGCTTTGTGACAATTTTACTTAACCTGGCTCCACTTCATTTTCTGCAGGACAACAGCAGCCCATAATCCTAGTATAAGTCCTTTTTAACAGACCAGAATTTATTCTCAAAGAATTGTGATTTTGGCTTTGACCTTCCTCGTGATCCCTGAAGAACTGGCTCAAAAAGCATTGCCTTTATTTTGCCTAACACAAAACTCCCCATGACAAAACCACAGGCTCTGTATATGTAACTTTAATAGTATTCTACAACGTTCCACTTCCTGAGCTCATAATTTGGGTCATTGGCTCCATGATTTTCACTTTGTAGAGGTATAAACAGTGTGTCTAACATACTCACAATACCAAAGTTTCCCCCAGATTCTTCTCTGAGTCCATAGCTACCCAAAGCATTATTTGGAAAATGCCTTTGTATGTTTTTATACTTTCTTTTCTACATTTCACATTTGGATTGCTCTTTTTAACAATCTCAATTATTATTTGGTTAACACCTCTGTCCTAATTTCCATGTGTTTTCCAACCATCAGCCGCTTTCTCCTCATGAGCTGTGAACCCACTGTTTCTAGATGAAATACCCTAATCTTATTAGACATATGTAAATTGTATGTTTTTGCACAATGATTAGCTGTTTTTCACTCATCACTCTTGAAAAGTCAATACGAAAACTTAAGAGAAGTCACATGTCTTTCTAAGGTAGACGCTAATGGATGTTGGGGATTCTTTAGCTGGTTGATTGTGGCACCTACACAGGCAGAGCACAGGTGAAAAAAACACATTGGCCTCATTCTGATGCATAGAAACTGATGACAGTAGTATTAATCAACTGTTGCTTGAGGCAAATTGAATGAATTTGGTCCTAGCTCCCGAGCTAGATGAATCAGAGTGGTTGATCAAGTGGTGTACTCATGGGAAATATGTCAGAAGCATATACAGTTAACAAATAAGTAGTAGATATTATCAGAAGATAATTATCCATGGGTTTTCTATGTATGTACATGTCTTATGGGCAAAAGCATGAGCAGCTTTTGTTCTGGAATGTCTTTTTATAAATGTTTGTGTAAAAAAAGAGCATCGGAAGATATAGATAGTGTCACCTTTTGGGGCAGGGGACAAGTACAGGGAAATAAGATGCTCCAGCCAAGGAGCAATATCCAAATGACAAGAATTTTGGAGATTGCTGGAGAGAGTTAAGCTTTAGTGGGGACCTAAAATTGCGTAGGCTTATCTAGGAATAGATATGCAAGAGAGAAGACATGAAGTAGTTTTTAAAAAAGAGAAAGAAGACCCCACGCTACCTCAGTTTTTATTCTAACAAATTCTTCAAGCTACAAGTTAGCCAGACAAAAAGAGTGCATACTGTATGCTTCTATTCATAAAATGCAGACTAACCTACTATCAGAGGGCAGTTCGGAGGCTGCTTGTTTTATAATCCTGGCAGAGTAAGGGGCATGATGGTGATGAAGCTGGAAAGATGGGTCACAAAGTCCACCTTTTCTGTTCACTTTGTGATCGCTGCATCCCCCCTACCATCTCACTTTTCCATATCTTGTTTTTCTTCTAAACGCACTGGACCTGACAGTCCACGCCTACGTCTCCAGAGACCACTTGCTCTGCGTTAGAGACACTGAACTTCCCCTAAGATGGCCGCGCCCACGATACTACATAGCTACAGAGCCCCGCCCACTTACTGTTTCTTTTTTTTTTTTGGCCAGCTTGCTTAAGCCTTTATACGGCCTCTGAAACGTTTCGCATTTAGAATAGTGATTGAGGTGCCCAGGAGGTTAATTTCCCACCGAATTAAGACGTCACAGCCGTAAGGGCTAAGAATGTATGTCGCGCCTGTGGTAGTGATGAGCTCCCGTCTTTGAAAACCAAAGAGAAGGCGACCGTCTTATTTCTGTGCCCTATCCGTTCACAGGCCTTCAACCCCACGCCGTGTTTGTCTTGTGAGAACTCATGTCTCTGACAAGCTCTCCATTTGCCACCAGAGCCGAAATGCTTGCCTGTCGCAGGTCACAGGCGCCAAAGCAGCCTCTTCGCCTTCCGTACGCCCGGTATTCAAAGATGGCCGCCCCCGAGCTCCGAGGCGACGCCGGCGCGGGCATATGACCTCATAAGGAAGAGCCGGAAGCCAGCACACCGTTCTCATAGAAACGCGGCGCACCCTCATCGGAGATTTGCCGAAGAAGGAGCCGGGCAAGGGGACCTTAAGTGGAAGAAGTTTAGGGAAGTAAGTTCAGGCCTTAAGAGCTACGGGTTCAAGAGAGAGTCAGGTCAGTGCGTGGGTCAGTCCGTGGGAAAGGCGGAGAGGAGCAGCGTTCTGAGGGCTTCTACGTAGGTTTTTGCTAGTGCCAGGCGGTGGAGGTAGCGCACGGGGGTGGCTGTTTTTTGCGAGGGGAGCAGGTAGGAGGAGTCTGTAATGGGATTTCCGCGATGGGATGTCTTTGGGAGTCAATCATGAGAGGCTCTGGTGGTCAGTGATTAAAGGTCTGAACAGATGAACGACCGAGAAGAGTCCTAAGGGCAGGGCCTAGGGTCTTTGCAGGTCATTCTGCCTGTAGGACTCACTGATCTGAGAACTGGTGGGATGGTGTTTGCCGTCGAATGCGCTGTTTCGGATTCTGGGTTAATTTGGGGTTCAGTGATCCAGGAAATATTAAGAGAGGTCAGTGTGCGTGTGAATATAATCCAGGTTTTCATGTTAATCTGGTGGGGTGGTGGTCTTGTACGTACCAATGATTAAAAGCTGAAGACTTGGAGTAGGAGCCCTGGCTGGTGGTGTCTCTGTGTGTTAAGCTCAAACTTAGGCTGCTGGAGCAGCCTTGATGAACGTTAACACTCCCTAAAAGCCTCAGGTCCAAGTCCTTCCTCCATGACAAATTTTTTAATCTTCTTTGGCCCCTCTTGAAGCCGCAGAAATTAAAGGGTTTTTTTGGGGCGGCGGGAGGAGAGAGGGATTAACGATTCACCATCTCTAAAATTAATACACTTTCTACTTGAGAGTCTGTTTTTATCCTTCCTCTTGCAAGTTTACTGCATATTTTTTAATGTGTGTTTCCTTTTGGGTTCTACAGGTGAATATATTAAGGTTGCTATTTTCCCAGCATTTATATTTTTGAATTTTTTTTGCATTTATATTTATACCTCATATTCCTTTTCTCTATTCTCTTCCTCTTTTCGGTGCATTCATTGTCCCTCATATTGCAGTGTGTATATAAACAATTTAAAAGTATATATGAAGACTTTTAAAGAAGTATAAGGGTAACATAATTCAAAGGAAAAATTTACAATCCCTCACCATTCATACGGTTTCATTTCTAAAATTGATCTGAGAATCACCTGCTACTGAGGCATGATGCTGTGCTGATTCTCCTTTGGCACCTCTCCTTTCACATTCACGCTACTTCCACACTTCACAGGAGACGGGCATTCCTCCCGCAAATTGAGCATCTTCCGTGTCATTGGCCTGAGGGAACCAAATAAAGAGACAGAAATATTCAGGGCCATGCGTTAAGGTGAATGTACAGCAAGAGGGCCTGTACCCCTGAAAGTTGTTTTGCTCTTTAGCCCACAGGTCCTGGCTACCGTGGGGAGAGGCGAGAAGTGAATGAAAAGAGGAGGTTCCAGGACCTAGAAATCATCATTTCTGGGGACACCCTTGACCAGTGACTGAGCCACTCACCAGAACTTTAGGACATACCCAGAAGAGACAAAGATAGAGTAGCCCAGTTGCTGGTCATTTCCCACAACAGAAGAAAATGATCAATGCCCAGGTGACTTTTGTCTGTTTTATTCTCTCCTTTATTCCTTAATGGATTTGTATAGGCCCATAAGAAATCATTTCTGAGTGTAGAGAGAAATAAACTTGGAATCTAACTCCAACATCATGGCAAAGTAGGATCAGGAATGTAGTGTTCATATGAGTCCTACTAAATGACTGATGTTGGAACATAATGCATGACTAGGGGATCTTTTGGCTGATATTAGCTGTGACCTTGTGTCTGATACTGACAGCCAATACAAGAGAATCATGCTGAGCTATATGATACACAGTGACTGGAGGAGAAAGCAGATTCCTCAGGGGATGTCGATATTTCATGGCACTTAGGTCTCAAAAAAAATTTGATAGTTTTCCCAGAGATGATATGGTGGATATAGTTTTGAACAAGCCTGTTAATAAAGGCAGAAGAAGATTTCTTACTGCTGTTATAACAGGGTTCTTCAGAGACTCCTGTGGGAATAGACTAAGTAAAAATTGGACACAATTTCTCAGGGGTCCAATGCAAGGACACTCAAAGGACTCAGCCTTGTGCCTCAATGGCCTAGGAAAATGGAAAGATTGTATGGTTTTCACCTGTCCTGAAGAGGTGGCTGAACCAGCATTTAAGTCTAGATACAGATATGGCATTAGGGAGTTGCAAGAAATGTTGTCTGGTGAGGACTTGAGTTGTTGGGTGCTGTGGCATTTGCTTTATAACTTTACCTCATCTCAGAATATACAGAATCCTTCCACATTTGCAAATCCAATTCTCACCTACTTTTATTGCTTTTATGTTTTCATAATTATACAAATTACTCATGGATACATTTTAAAGGAAAATAATTCTAATGAAGTACACACTAGCAAAAAAAATAAATTTCCTCTTTATAACTTCCTTACTAATCTCCTATATATACATTATATATTATTTATATATATATATTATGTATGGTAGTATATATTATACGTGCTGTCACTGAAGTGTGTGTTCGTATACATATGTACATGTACTTACATACGTATATGTATTTACTGTGTACATAAACATTTATTGTGACTTTTTTTTTGTTTCAATGAAATCATACTCCAAAGAACATAACCTGTTTGCCACTTTAGAGGGTATAGTTTCAGCATCTAAAGGAATAATGGAATAATGACTATAATTAGTTGAAGAATATTAACTATATAAAATTCCATTTGTCTAAAGTCATACCCCAAAACAATGAATTAAATGATGCAAAGCATTTAGATGAGTACCTGCCCACAAGGTGACTGGTATGTGGGAACATTCATGCCTTAAATTATTGCCAATATTTAAAAATATGACATAATCAAATGGTATATTTTTTAACAATCTGAATAGTCTGGTATTCTTTCACTTTATATATTTTGCATTTTCCTCATCACCGGTGAGGTGGAAATCCTTGTATATTTATTGGTCAGCTGAATTTTCCTCTCGTGAAATGCCTGTCTTTATAATTTTTACATTAAAAAACATTTTTCTTATTGATTAATAAAAGGTGTTTGTATCTGCTATATATTGATCTTTCTTTTTATTGCAAATATATTTTCAGCTTGTCATTTTTTTAGCTTTGTTCATCTTTTTCAATGCAGAAATTTAAATTTTTCTTCTCCTAAAATTTGTCACTGTTTTTTCCTTTATGGCTTTGACTTGAATATATTTCATATATGCCTCTATTGCTTTTATAGATTCTTTTGCTTTCTGGTTAGGACTTTAAATAGGAAAAACTTGTTTTTGAGTGTGAAATTAGATAGAAACCTAAGTTTTCTTTTTTCCAAATAGTTTTATTTCTCACGTGAAATAATTTATAATAGAATGTGATAAGATCAGCAGCATTAGGAATTTGCAGCCTCTACCAAGCCTGCTCTCTTCTCTTTGTACCAATCTCTGCAATAACATGGGGATAAATTATCCCATCAGTTTTTGTCTAGATCTCCCTGCCTCAGGTTCCCACACTATCATGTGATTACAAGCCACACTGAGACAGGATAGTGGCAGTTGAGTTGACAAGAAGGTCTCAGTTCATTCTCTGGTGGCAGTCAGGGCGAGGCTGCATTGCCACAGAATCAGAACATTGCAGATATTATTCCACACTTTTCTGTTGTTTTCTTGGAAAAGTCAGCTGTCAGTAAATGTGGCTTTCTTTTATGGTAATGCATCCTTTTCTTCTAATTGTTTTCATAATCCTATATTTGCATCTGGCGTTCTATGTATGGTTTCAGTTTGTTGTGTCTAAATGCAGATTTCCTGCTTGGCTTTGCTGGTTTACTAATTCTGAGTTATAGAGTGTTTAATCAGTTGTGAAAATTTCTCATTCTGTAGATCTTTGTAAATTGCTTCCCTTATTTCAATATAACATTTCAAAAACTATGTATAAGCATATGTTAGACCTTACTGTATTCTCCATATTTATTCAAATCTCCTTTATATTTTCTGTCACTTTGTCTCTGCTTCAGTTTAAATTTTTTTAATGTATATTCCAGTTCACTATTTATCTCTTCAGTATATCTAATATGATAACCTTTCTGTTAATATACATACATGTGTCTATATACATATATACATGTGCATATGTGTATATATTATGTACATGTATATTTAATATATATTTTCAATACTTTTTTCCCAATTTGACTAATATTCTTTAATAGTTTCTTGTGCTTTCTATATATTTCTATTTTTTAATCCATTCAATAATTAAACACTTATTCGGTATCCTGTGACTCTAGCATCTGGCGTTTCTTCATGTCTTATGCTGGTATCAGCTGGGAAGGACGTAGCAATCTATATCATATATATGAATGTCACTTGCATATAATTTCTTGACTGGTTAGTAGCTACTGAAATTAAAACTTATACATAAAACCTGTTTTTCCTGAAAGGATTTGATATGAAACCTTATACTTTGTTGAGTGAATGGGGCACTGCACAATTATAGGCTCCTTGGAGATTGGTTCTGTGACAGTGTATTACAAAATGCAATAGGCTTATAGATGCATGCAGTTTATATGGTTAATATGAGCAGGACAACTTCTTTCACATTCCTTCCATGTCAATAAAAGAGAAACACTTCATCAAGCAGGACTGTGTTTCTCAGGAATCGCTGACCCTGGAGGACGTGGCCGTGGAGTTCACCTGGGAGGAGTGGCAGCTCCTGGGCCCCGCGCAGAAGGACCTGTACCGGGACGTGATGCTGGAGAACTACAGCAACCTGGTGTCAGTGGGTGAGGACAGCTGCCCTGTGTCACTCAGAGGGTGCTCAGAGTGTGGCCTTTGCTTTCTTAGCCGTTTACCCTTGGAAGTCACTGCACTGCTCTGAAGAGCAGATTTGTACTGCATCCTCTGGCTTCTGATAAAATGATATACAGTCACCCCTGGGTATCTGCAGGGCATTGGTTCCAGGACGTTCCATGGATACCAAATCCACAGATGCTCAAGTCCTTAT
>CAUYSK010034696.1:0-18745 GCA_963575035.1 Avahi laniger
GTAGAGGCGGGCGGATTATTTGAGCTCAGGAGTTTGAGAGCAGCCTGAGCAAGAGCGAGACCCCGTCTCTACTAAAAATAGAAAGAAATTAATCGGACAACTAAAAATATATAGAAAAAATTAGCTGGGCATGGTGGCGCATGCCTGTAGTCCCAGCTACTTGGGAGGCTGAGGCAGAAGGATCACTTGAGCCCAGGAGTTTGAGGTTGCTGTGAGCTAGGCTGATGCCACGGCACTCTAGCCCAGGCAACAGAGTGAGACTCTGTCTCAAAAAAAAAGTCCATACTTTATTCACCTCGTGTCCTTTCTCCATGGACACCACATCACCTTTAGTGGTCATGTCTCTGCAGGCTCCTCTTGGCTGTGTCAATTTCTCAGACTTGCCTTGTTTTTAAGGACCTTTAACTGTTTTGAGGGATACTGGATAGTATTTTGTAGAATGTCCCTCAAATGGAGTTTGTTTGATGTTTTTCTCATGGTTAGACTGGTGTTATGGGTTTTTGGAAGAAAGATCACAGAGGTTAAAGTGCTCCTGTGGTCCCATCACATCAGGGGAGGTACTACCAACATGCCTCACTGTTGATGTTAACCTCGAACACCCAACTGAGGTAGTTTTGATAGCTTTCTCTACCATAAAGTGATTCTTTTTTCCACCTTTTCATTTTTTACTCTTTGGGAGGAAGTCACTGTGGGTAGCCCGCACCTAAGGGGAGCAGGGTGTTATACTCCACCTCTTTGAGAAGGGAGTAGCTATATAAATTACGGAATTCTACTGCTAGGAGGTTTGTCTGTTTTCCCCCACTTATTCATTAATATTTCTTCAATTGTGTACTTATGTCAATACGGACACATGGATATTGGGTTATAATCCAGTACTGCTTTGTTAATCAAAGTGTTCCTGCTTTATCCTTTGGGAGCTCTTCCAATGGGCTCTCATAACTCTTTGATGTACCCCCTTTCTTGTGATGCTTTGGGAGCACTTCTGGCATTTTCTGCCACTGTAAGATACTCCAGAAATCCAAATTTTCAACAAGCTCTATCACACTCTGAAATTCAAGATTTATCATTTTCAGTCATCAAGACCATAAATTTCCAAACGTCTTGCTTATTGGTAGATATGGGACAAAGTAGTAAAAAGGAAGATCTCATGGAAGAATTTGTGTGTATCTTCAATACCTGTCTCAGTTCATTTCGTAACATCTACAGCCGGTGCACGTACAGAGAGACAGCTTTTCAAATCCAGACTAAGAAGTCCAAGAGGTTTATGTACAATGTGGTGATTATAATTAACAGCAATGTATTGTATATTGAAGATGATTAAGAGAGTAGATTTTAAGTGTTCTCACCACAAAAACATATGTGAGGTGATGCATAAGTTAAAAATTTTTATTTAACCATTCCACAATGTATACATATTTCAAAACATCATATTGTTCACCACAGATACATACACTTTCTATTTGTCAATTAAAAAATCATAATTTTTTAAAAGAGAGAGAGTCTGAGAACTGATAAGAACCATCAGTGAAGCATTTTCCAGGGAATGGCAGGGCTTTTGGGAAAGGCACATCACTGGGTGAGGACAAGAGTTGCTCTGTATCAGCCCTGCACCTAGCAAAGGGGATCCTGAGCGGTGTCAGTTGCTATTTAGGGCTTTCTGGTGACTTCCCAGAGAGGGAGGATGAGAAAAGACCATGGGCAGTAACACCGATGGCTGGCTATGAAGTGGGGCTGGGTGCCATTCAGAGAGGGGTCGTGCAGAGGCAGGCCAGGGTGCGGGTGAGCCTGTGCTGTAGGGTTGGGACTCTGGTTGGCACAGGATGTCGAGTGTGTATGTGCGGATGTGTGTTCATGCACACTTGCATATGGGTAGACACAGTCGACACTGACCCTTGAACAACACAGGTTTGAACTGTGTGAGTCCACTAATAAATGGATTTTTTCTTGCCTCTGCCATCCCTGACACAGCAAGACCGACTCCCCCTCTTCCTCCTCAGCTTATTGCACATGAAGATGATGAGGATAAAGACCTTTATGGTGATCCACTTCCACTTAATGAATAGTAAATATATTTTCCCTTCTTTACGATTTTCTTAATAACATTTTTTTCTCTAGCTTACTTTATTGTAAGAATACAGGACATGACACATATAACACACAGAATATGTGTTAATGGACTGTTTATGTTATTGGTAAGGCTTCTAGTCAACAGTAGGCTATTTTTAGTTAAAGTTTTGGGGAGTCAAATGTTATATGTGAATTTCGACTGCTCAGGAGGTTGGTGCAACCAACAACCCTTGAACTCCCATGCCGTTCAAGGGTCCACTGTGTTTCTCCAGTCTACCCTGGTAACTGCCATCTACCTTTGTATAACTGGATTAGACCAAGAGGCAGCTGCCACAGACCGTGTGTGCCATGTTGACCCAACAAATCAGGGAGGTGCCCCTCGTACCCATTTCAGATTCTTACTGAACACTCTGCAGTGATGACGAAAATGCAGCCACAGCACACAAAACCACCCTAGCGTGCAAGCACCTGGCTCTTGCTTTTCTTGGCTCTTCTTTGGTTTCCATGTTTGCCTTGGCTCCCATTCCGTGGCTAAATATGGGTTTACCTTTTCAGAATGCATCTGGTAGTGTTTCTGTTAAGTGATAACAACCAATTATGTCAACTCCTTGGCATTAGGACATTTTAAAGCTGCCGAATGTCTGGTTTCATAGCCGGGAATCATTTGTCAGTTATTATTACATACACTCCCCTGATACCCATTTCGATCATTCCTCCTCCTCTACCCCACACCACTGCTCCACCCCTCCCCACAATCTCCCTCAGTCCTGCAGAGGAAATGTGTGAACTTCCTCCAGGTAATCTTCCCCTGGCAGGTAACATTGTCAGCAGCAACTGTCCTCCAGGTATGATTCTTGGCACACCCTGGAGCGTTCTGGAAACAATTGTGTGTGGGTTTTTTTTTTTTTTTTAGCACTTTAGCCAGTATTGATTATTTTTATTGGGAATTGAGAGTTTTATGTTTTCTCTCCCAGGGCTTTTTAACATCTGTTGCTGTATTTGAGTTTATGGCAAAAATTCATTTGAAATGGGATTTTTGTCTTTTTTTTTTTTCCATTTGAGGCAAGAGTGCAGATGGGCTGTACTTTTAATTTTCTTGCCGCCACCTGGGAAAAATTTGTCATTTTATTCCTAAAGTAAAGAGGGAAAAGAGCCACATCAGAAATAATCTAATGCAAGTCCATGCTAAACAACTCCAACAACTCCAGAACAGCAATTCCAACATGTTGTGTGATTATCTATGTGCATCAAGGATCTCTCAGTAGAAAGACTTCCAAGTAACCCTTTTGAGTGTCCACTCAAAGGATTTTTCTTGTTTGTATTCATAAAGCTCTTAAAGGTGTAGAATGATAATCTGACTGGAAAAGCTAGGTAAATAAAATCAAGCAACCGAATTGTAAGAGAGTTAGCGTAAAATGGATGGAGACACAAATAAGGAAGAAAGATCTTTGCGTATCTGTGTGGATTTGAAGGAAGCGCTAGGCGGAGCTAGTGGTCTTGCTTCTAGGTTGGTGACCCAGTGTTCCTGCCCAGGATCTGCCTCCTTGCCTGTTTTGCCTGGGTCCTCTCCTCTGGCCTCTGCCTGCGTTTTCCTTTGCCAGTTCCTCTCCAGGCCTGGCCCCCCTCTGAGGAGGTACTTTCCTGTCTGTTCCCCAAGGAAGCTTCTCTGGGCTTCCAGCCACCCAGCTCTGACCTTGTAGTCACCTTCTTCATTCCCTTCCTTTCCTAGGTCTCAGTGGGATCCTGCCCTAACCCCTCACCCATTTCTTCTTTCCAAACTGTCAAAGAGCATCTAGAATGCTACCCAACGATGAAGGCATGTTCTAGTCTTTGGGAAGCCTGGCTTCTTTCAGCATTCAAATGCTGCAACCTGGCTCTTGGGGCTTATCCTGCAATAGTTGCAAAGGCTCATGGACTGGCTTGGTCCGTCATCAAAAGTGTCCTGTCTTCCTTATGGCCAATTCGGAACATACCCAGATACCAGAGTATGGTGCAGGGGTTTCTTTGGGGGTTTCCTCTGGATCAGAGCAAGCCTACCGTGCACAGGCTCTCAGAATCTCCTTTTGTCTTGGCCTTTGCTCCCACTTTCTCTCTCTCTCTCTTTTTTTCAGGGCCCCACTTCATCCAGCAAGGAAGGACAGCTTCTCTTCTAATATATATGTGAACAAGCCCTGGATCCTTAACCTGTTAATCTTAGATCCTTAATGTTTTTCAGCGCCATGACTTGCAAAATCAAACCCCCTTCGCCAAACCAAACCAACAAAAAATACCCCTCTTGCTAATATAAAATTTGGATGCACAATATACCAAGACCTATCCACCTAACACACACAGCACACAGACCAGGGGTGAGACTGGGAGGGTGATCTTGAAGACAAGCTCATCTTTTGCCAGTAGCCTCGAGGATTCCCAGCTCAATCTAGATTTGGAAGTTGGTTGCATCATTCAAGTCCCACTATGGCAGGAAATATGTGCCCCGATCATCTCTGTTTCTTTCAAAACACATGCTTCCTTTGGCAGCAAGTTCCTGCCTCTTGTGTGAGGGGCACCACCATCTCATTCCCTGGAGCAAGCAAAGATGACTAACCTCCGAGAGCCCAGAAGTGGCTGCTCACACTTCCCGAGTTGCCATCTGATCTGTGTTTTTTGATGACTCATGCCATTCTCTGTATTCCATTGCATTTCTAGTGAATGGAGTGTTAAGAAAGCCCCAGAGGAAGGAGAGATGAGCTTTGATGTAGATAATCAGGAGAGTTTTCTTGTGGGAGGTAGAATTTGGTCATGACCTTGAGGGATGTCTAGGACTATGATCGGCAGGAATATATAGTTGAAAGAGCAGTTCAGGCACAGCAGAGCACAGGAGTGGGACACATCAGGGCTTGCCCTTGGGGACCCTCAGTAGTTCTCTGCGACTGCTACAGCACTTGTGGAGCAGTGTGGGAAATAGGAACAGGAAGGGCTATCGGGTGGTGCTGCTGAAAGCTTCCATAGTAAAGTGTTTCCAGTTATCCCGGTGTGAAGTACGTAAAATGTACTTTACATATACATTAAAAATATCCAGCATAATTCTTTATCCAGTATAGCTGTCACCACACTATAATGCTGTTTCAGTTTTGAGCTTTAAGAAGATGTGGGAAAAAATATGTGCCAGTATCCTAGTTAGTACCTACCTGGATTTTTTTTGGCTTCCTAAAATGAATAAATTCTTTCATGTGTTAAGCCATTTACTTTGTAAATGGCTTTATGACTTTTATTTTTGTTTTGTGCTTGTGGCCTGTATGTTTTGGGGCTTAAGAATGCAGACCGTGGGGCCAATCTACCTGGATCTAAATCTCAGCTCTGTTAATCTTGGGCATATTTACTTACCCACTTCCCCCCCACTGTTTTTTTAGTTTCTTTATCTATAGAATGGGGATAATAATTGTATGCACCTTTCAGAACGATTGTGAGGATTAGATAGAATTATACATGTGCAAGTTCTCACTGCCTGACACAGAAAAAACAAGAAGTATTCATTGTTTTTATTGTGCTTTTAAAAACTAAATGAGTTAAATGAATTCACAATGGTGTTGAAGGAGAGTAATACATGCACAGGGTGAAACACTGGTAACAACCACAGCTCTCTATTTGCCCAAGGGTGAACAGTAAATGCAACTTCAGCCTCCCAACCACCTGCCCAACCTGAGGAAGACCCTGTTAACTTTTCTTGTGTAGTCTTCCAGAATCAATTTGAGTTTCTAGAGTATATATATGTGTATGCCTCCTTGTCTATGAATGTGAAATACATGTGTGTGTGTCTATACATATTTACACACACACATACACGTACATATATATGTATAATTTTCCACCTTGTATTTTCATATTATATCTTAGGAATTATTCCATATCTGCAATATGAATCTATGCAATTCTTTTAAATGGCAACATAGTATCTCATTTCATAGATATATAATATCAGTCCCTTATAAATAGATTATTAAAATTGCCTCCAGTCTTTGTGTTACAAACGTTGCAATGATTATTTTAGTACGTTTTTATTTTGATGGATATTATTCAACTGTAAATTATGAAGCGAATTCTTCCCTGTCTTTCTGTAAAGTCTTCAGAGCAATCTACATTTCTCACTCATGCTTTGCGAGGTGGATTTACTTTGAGGGAAGTGATGTAAAGTGTGGCATTCAGTGTCAAGGTGGTATAGAAAAACCAGAGGTTACTCACGTGTGGTCATAAGGAGAATCTTTTTAATGAAGAAAAATCACTCTGATAGAGTATTATATTGCCTTGAAAATATTTATTTTAAAGAAAAAAATCTTGGCATATTAAGCATAAAAAGCAGAAGACACATTTTTTTTTCAGAGTGTAAACTTTTTCTTTTTTTTATTTTCAGCATATTATGGGGGTACGGATGTTTAGGTTACGTATGTTGCCCTTGCCCCCCCACCCAAGTCCGAGTTTCAAGTGCGTCCGTCCCTGGGATGGTGCGCATCGCACTCTTTGTGTCTGCATATACCCGTCCCCCCCTCCGCCCTGGCCGACATCCAATAGATGTTACTCTTATATGTGCACTTAGGTGTTGATCAGTTAATACCAATTCGATGGTGAAGAAGACACATTTTTATGTGTTTTACTGCAGCTATTGCTTTCTCAGTGTACTTGAGAACAAATCTGTGAGTTTAAAAAAAAAACACACAAGGAAAAATTTAAAATTTTCCATATTTTTTCAAGTTTTATGGAATAAGCATGCGTTGTCTTCATAATAGAAAATAAAAAAGAAGAAGACACTTTTTTAAAGTATCAAATTAAAAGAGGGAAACCACTGCAGGAGGAAGACATATGGACAATTGTAAGAAAAGGGGACAAAAGGGAGAAAGGGGCACATGAGAATTAAGAAAGCACAGCGGTTGGGTCTACGGCTAAAACCCTAGGAACTCCAGGCAACCCTGTGGATAAAACTGTATCACCGTAGATATTAATATTTGAGGATCTTGAGTCATTGAAAAAAAGGCTTAGCAAAGACATAACAGATTGGCTTAAATAAGCTAGTGGGAAGTGTGGGACGTGCATAATACATTTTAAAATAATCTCCATCAAGATAATTTTTGAAATGTTGTCATTTAAAGAGGAGATCAGCTGCTATCTGGAAAATGCACTTGTATGGATAACCTCAATGCTTAACAATACTGGATAAATGAGGCCTTTACTGTATTTAGTTTTCTTAAAAAATATACTGTTGCTTTTTAAAATGCTATCTCCAGACAGATCTGTTTGCTTATTACTTGGTTAACTATATTTGATTACACTATTCTTTCCCTGTTCAAGTTGTTTAAGAAAATGTCACTATAAAATATTGATGGCGGTCGTGGCAAGACTGAGAAAAATGACCCTCAGGTCTAATTCCACTCCAAAGAATTCAAGGGACTTTCCAAATTAATTTATTTCCATTCCACTTGGAATTTGCAGTTCAGAATGGGGCTGATAGAAGCTTATGTTTTTACAATCTATAAGACAGGGTTTACAAAGCAAAGGATATGTTTTATTTTCAGGAAACAAACTCCTTAAGTATCATCAAGTTTTGCTACAGGTGTCTGTTCACAAACAAATGGTGTGTGGTATGTGACATGGCTGATTATCTAAGTTTTAAACTCAACTTCCAAGGGTTATTAGTCTACATGGAATGATAGACCTTGTTTTGTTGTGTTCTGAGCCAAATTTTTCCCTCTAACTAACCCTCTGTCATTCCTTAAATGGGTCTGAATTATTTAGGTTAATGCCTCATTTTAGTCGACCATTTTGTGAATTTATTGTATTGAATATTCTTGAAATTATGGGCCTTGGATTTCGATCTCTTTTTAATGCAGAGATTTTACTTACTTTGATCTATAAATAGCGTGAGTCACCATTTTCTCCTTGTTTCCAACTTGTCTTCATCTTCGGTGTTAATGAAGGTTCTGCTGGGCCTTCCCCTACCCTACCATTTCCCTCTGTTTTTCTAAAACCAGACATATAAACTACTCAGGAAAGACACCGCTGTTGTCTCTCATACGGATGTAATGATAGACTTCTTACGATCTTCCAGTGCATGCCCAACAATGATCAGATCCCGTCTCTGATCCCTGTGATTTAAGTGGCCCCTTCTGGGGGTTGATGCCTGTCAGATTAGGGCAGGTGATTCTTGCCTGAACCGAGCACCGAGCGGAGCCCTCTGTGCTAGGTGCCTACATCCCTGACTCAGACAGAGCGAGCCTCAGGAGCTGTGGACTGGATGTTGGAACTCCTGTATTTCTTTCTTGTCTTTTCTTTTTATTTACGCCAACTCTTAACCTCAGGAAATTGCTTCACCTCTGTGGTCTTCAATTCCACCATCTTTGGTATAAGAGGGTAATAATTTTAAAAGATCTTTTCTGGATCTGAAATTCTATGATTCTAACGAAAGGAAAGGGAAAGCAATCAAATGGTCCTATCTATAGCTTCAGTCAGGATGTGCTGTTCTCACTTACTAAGACTTTCCAGAGCCCTTTTTCCCTCCCCCACGTTCCAGGGTCCACCATTCCTTCTACTGGCTTCCCACAGTGCTTTGCCCTCAAAGGCCACCTCCCACCTCCACCTCTGAGAGTCTATCACGTGATGTTACAATTATCTGTCTCCTCTATAGGACCACGACCCCTGAGAGGACAGGAACTGTATCTCACTCACCTTCGCATCTCCAGTTCCACACCCAGAATCTGTCATGTCACAGGTACCCAGGAATGACTGACCATTGAACAGAACTAGAACAGCAGAGATAAAAAGCAATGACTTTGAGATCCTCAGATTGTCATTTTCCTTACCAGAGCCCTGCACTGGCAGTCAAGAAACAGTGGTTTGGCAACTTATGGGTCCAGGCTTAACCTGCAGTTTGCCAAAGTCACCTTGAAGAATAGAGTTATTAATATGAATTGTCACCATTTCTTGAGCTTGTATTAAGCCTATCATTATCATCCCCATTTTACTGATGAGGAAAATCAAGTCCCGCAAGTATTAGATGACTTGTTCAAGATGTGACAGTTAACAAGTGGATGGTCTGGGATGCAAAGCTCATGTTCTGTTGGCTCCCCCACACTGCCTCATACTATGCAGTGCATACGGTTAGATCGATACATTGATATTTAGTGGCTACATGGTATGTGCAGAGTGTAGCATATGTGACTGGTGGTGGAGAGGAAGTTGTAAAACATAGCACTTAGATGCTGCATTCCTGCCCATCGTGTGGTTTTTAGCCCTTATCCTATTGAGTGTCTTCCCACTGTTCAACCCTATTGGCTGCATCCTCCTCGAAACACTATCTCTTGGCTTTTGTAACTCATCCTTCTCTTTGTGGCCATTTCTTTTCAGTCTCTTTTGAAGATTCTTCCTTCTCTACCCAACCATTAAGCGTTGGTGTTTCTTAAAGCTTGGTCCTAGACTCTCTCCTCTTTTCATTCCCTCCCTCCCTACACGTCCCCATTGAAGGCGAGGGCTTTGGTGACCACTTCTAGACTGATTATTCCTAAATTCCTATCTCTGAGCTCTGGACCAGCCTGCCTACTAGACATCTCCACTTCGGTGTCTCCAGGGCACCAAACTAAACTCATGCTCTCCACTCTATCCTCAGTGCCCTCTTGTTTCCCTGAACGGCCCCATCATTTAGGTAAGCCAGAAACCCAGGAACCATCTTTTGGACTGCCCTCTCCTTCCCTCTTCCTCCAGGAGCAATTCGTTACCAATTCCTACCAGTGTTTCCAATAATTTGTTCTCCCTTCTGTCTCTTCTCACTATTTCCACTGCCCACTACCGCAGTCCGAGTTACCACCACCTCTCACTGAGACGGCTGCTTTACCATCCTACCTTGGTCTTATGCCGTCCTCCCCGGCCCCCCTCCTTCAGTCTCTTTTTCACTCTACAAGCAGAGTGATCTTTTAAAAAACATTCAAATGCACTCCTCTTCCCCATCCTAGTGAATATGCATTGCCCTCAGGGAAAAGACCCAAATCTTTCACAGAGCACAGGCTCTGCGTGATCAGTTCTTGCCCACTCCTCTGGAGGCATCTCATCCACCCTTCCCCTCTCTCTATACTTCAGTCTTCCTGGTGGCCTTGCCGTTCTCAGGGCTCGCATTCTCCATTCCGCAATCTGACCCTGACACATGTTGTCTTCTCTGGAATGCTCATTCCACCCCTCCCTGTAGCGGGCTGAACAATGGCCTCCAGAGATATCCAGGTCGTAATCCCTAAAACTTGTGAATGTTACCTTCCATGATATCAAGGATTTTGCAGATACGGATAAAAGGACTCTCCGGAAATGGGGAGATTATGCTGAATTATCTGAGTGGGCCCCACATGTAATCGCAAGGATCCTTGTAGGAAGGGAGCAGAGGGAGATTGGACACAGGAGGCAGAGGTGATGTGATGATGGAAACAGAGAGAGAGTGGAAGATGCTATGACGCTGGCTTTACAGATGGAGGAAGGTGTCCTGGGTCAGGGAGTACAGCTCTAGAAGCTAGAAAATGGAAAGGAGCAGATTCTCCTCAGAGCCTTCTGAGAGAGCATGGCCCTGCCTGTACCTTGGTTTCTCCGCAGTGAAACCCACTTTGGACTTCTGATCTCCAGAACTGTAAGAGAATAAGTTTCTGTTGTTTTAACCCACTATGTTTATAGTAATTTGTTACTGCAATAGGAAACTAAACAATAACTTTTTATTTGAGCAAATGCTTTGCATTCCCCAGAGTAAAAGAGGAGAGCCCAGGTAAAGGGTCTAGAACTATACCATCCAGTAAGGTAGTTGTTAGCTATAGGTGGCTACTGAGGGCTTGAAAGTTGCACTTTGGGCTAGGTGCTGTACCTCACACCTGTAATCCCAGCACTTTGGGGGGCCAAGATGGGAGGATTGCTTGAGGCCAGGAGTTTGAGACTAGTCTGAGCAACATAGGGAGAGCCCATCTCTACAAAAAATAGAAAAATTAACCAGATGTGGTGGCACGTGCCTGTAGTCCCAGCCACTTGGGAGGCTGAGGTGGGAGGATAGCTCGAGCCCAGGAGTCTGAAGTTGTAGTAAGCTGTGATGATGCCACCGCACTCCAGCCTGGGAGACAGAGTGAGACCCTGTCTCAAAAAAAAAAAAAAAAGTAGGTTGCACTTTGACTAGTGCAACTGAGGTGGGGCTGTAAGAAACTTGGGTTACTTTTAAAAGAGTAATGTAAATTCAATGAGGGAGAGGGAGAGGAATTCATTTGCATTTGGTGAGTCTGCCACATGCAGTTAACCCTCTCTCACCCCAGCTACAGTAACAGGCACATGACCTAGGTCTGGCCAATCATGGTGCCCTATCCCTAAGGCCACAGTATCTGGCCTGATGGTCTCGTCCTGAGCCGAACCAATCTGAGTCCTCTGCAGGGATCTGATGTAACCACGGAGATGGCTGGCTAGCTATTTCTCTCCTAGGGTTGCTGAGCTAGGATTTCACAAGCAAGACGGGAGCTCTCTGTTCCCATGAGCCCCTTTCTCCCTCTGCCTTGGGGAAATGCGCCCGTAGCAGTGAGAATAAGGCTGACATACTGAAAGAAGCAGAGCTGAGACTGGTTGGGGTGGGTACAGAGACAAACACTGACCTGATTACATCTTTGGAGTCTCTGGTGTCCCTAAGGCCAGTTTTACCAAGATCACAAGGGTAAAGGATCACAAAGACCTGGAGTTGTAGGAGCCACTTTTGCCACCACCTGGAGGGAACTTGCCAAGGAATGAAGCACCCAGAGGAAGGCAGAGCTTAGAGATTGGGGAACAGAGCCAGTATCTTCAGACAGCTTTAGAAATTCTTGGCTATGATGTGCCTGATGCTAGCATGATGTCCCAATCATGTAAGCAAATAAGTTCCCCTTTTTTCTTATATATTTTGGGTTTTTTCAATGGACCAGTCAAATTTTATTCATACAACCAGCACAGCTACTGCATATCATTTGAAATAAGATTTTTAAAAATTTATATTTGCATTATAAGTAGAAAAAGAAATTATTCAGACATTCTTGAAAGGGAATTAGGCAATAGGAGAAATGTATTTTACAACAGCATTGATAATGGCTGTAATAAATCTGGGCCCCAGCAAATCAATTGCCTCCCTGCTAAATTCCATCTCATCCACCCTCCCCACCCTTCCATCAGTAGAATCATGGTGTCAAAGAAGGCACAAGGTTTGTGATCCCTGTGATTTTTTCCCCCTAATTTATTTATCTATTTTTAATTGAAAAATAGAAATAGTATACATTTATCATGTACAACAAGATGTTTTGAAATATGCATACATTGTGGAATGGCTCAACCAAGTTTGTTAACATATGCGTGACCTCACATACTCATCATTTTTTGTGATGAGGACACTTGAAATCTACTCATTGTTTTAACTATAGTCTCCATGTTGTACAACAGATCTCTTGAAATTATTCCTCCTGTCTAATGGAAATTTTGTATCCTTTGACCAACATCCTCCCAACCTCCCACCCCAGCCCCCCCACCCCCGCTGCTGGTAACCACTATTCTACTCTCTACTTCTATGAGTTCAACTTCTTTACGTTCCACATTTAAGTGAAATCATATGGTATTTGTCTTTCTTTGCCTGGCTTATTTTACTTAGCATAATGTCCTCCAGGTTCATCCATGTTGTTGCAAAGGATGGTATTTTCTTTTTTTTTTTGTTTTTTTAAGACTGAATAGTATTCTGGTGTGTGTATGTGTGTGTGTGTGTGTGTGTGTGTGTGTATCACATTTTCTTTATCTGTTTATCCATCGATGGACACTTACGTTGATTTCTTATCTTGGCTATTGTGAATAGTGTTGCAATGAGCAGGGCAGTGCAGATATGTCTTCGACGTGCTGATTTCATACCCTTTAGACATATACCCAGAAGTGGGATTGCTCAATCATATGGTAGTTCTATTTTTAATTTTTTGATGAATCGCCATGTTATTTTCCGTGATGGCTGTACTAATTTACATTCCCATCAACAGTGTGCAAAGATTCCCTTTTCTCCACATCCTTGCTAGCACTTCTTATCTTTTGTCCTTTTTTGTTTTGAGACAGAACCTTGCCCTCTCACCCTGGGTAGAGTGCAGTGGTATCATCATTGCTCACTGCAGCCTCCAACTCCTGGGTTCAAGTGATCCTCCTGTCTCAGCCTCCCAAGTAGCTGGGACTACAGGCACATGCCACAATGCCTAGCTAATTTTTCTATTTTTTGTAGAGACAGGATCTTACTCTTGATCAGGCTGGTCTCACTCTACTGACCTCAAGTGATCATTTTGCCTCAGCTTCCCAGAGTGCTAGGATTATGGGCGTGAGCCACCACACCCGGCCTTGCCCTTTTGATAATAGCCATCCTTATACGTGTAAGGTGATATCTCATTGTGATTTTGATTTGCATTTCCCTGATAATTAGTGATGTTGAGCATTTTTTCATATACCTATTGCCCATTTGTATGTCATCTTTTGAGAAATGTCTACTCAGGGATATTAGTGATTTTATTGTCCTTCATCTTTGTCCTGTTGGTTGGTGATGATTTGGAAAGTTTTAAAATATAGGACCTACAAGGCAGGAATTTTTTGTCTGTTTTGTTCCCTGTTGTATCTCCAGTGCCCAGAAGTGCCTGGCTTCTAATAAAGTACTCAAAAAATATTTTTGAATGAATGAATGTATGGCAGCAACATTTACTTTGCCCTTGTCAAGTAGTTTAAGAAATACAAGGGAATTGAAGATGTTAGGAATGGTTCCTGGCCCTCACAAGGGGGTACAGATCAGTTTCTATTGTAATGCTTTCCTTCCTAATTTTTACAAGCTCATAAACTGAAAATCATTGAATTTGTTCTCTTTTACTTGCAAAATATGCTTCCAAGAGCATCAGTGTTCTTGGAGATTCTCACATTATCTGGTTCAGGTATTTCCTGGAATGCTGCAAATTTATAAAAATCAAATGCTTAAAAATTACAGACTCCTTGGAAAGTCCAGAGCTGATCCTATGAGGCACAACCACCTTTTTGTTTTTTGAAGCATAGGAAATACCTGACTGAGAGAATAGGATGACTTAATTACACATCTGCGGTGAAAACATGATAGTGCATTCTGTATTACCCATGTAACAAATGTCACCCATTCAAGCAAGCCATGGAAATTGTGAAGAAAATTACCGCAATGATTTCGTGACGGTGGTTTTCTGAATGCCGCCAGTCATTCCACCATGGGAGATCTGCCAGAGTCCCCTCCTCTGGAGCTGTGCTTCTGAACTGGGCTTGAATCATGGCCAATCTACTGTCACTGCCCTGACCCGATTGTATTTTTCATGATAATTCAGGTAGATCTTGAACCTGGTTGTCTGATGCCCTATATATGTGCACAGACCAAGGGCAGCCTTCTCTGTGCCAGCACATCCTCTGCAGTGGGTACTGCCCGTAAGATCAGTGCAGGGAGCAGCAGATGCGTGCTCCAACCTCAATGCAGCACAGACGGTGAGCAGTCTCGGGGCTGGGTTCTACAGAATAGTTCACGTGGGCAGTCTCCCAGTTTCCTCCTAGGGAGAAGCGCACACACAGGCTTAGCACCGCCGCTGGGTGTTGTTTGCATCTGTCTAGTTAAGGAGTCATTATTAGCTGGAAAGGAACTATGATGTCAGCTTGGTCTTTGTGGATTTCCTGACTCAGTGTTTATGAAGGAGACACACTATTAATGGTCTAAGATATCTGGTCCAATTTGTATCCTACAACAATCATTTTTCATTTTCCCTTGCTATGGTAATTTTAAAGTGTTCCCCTTTGTGAGACTGTGGAAATAAATACTACGGAGGAAGATGCAAGGAGATGGTGCTTTTTAAGTCCTTTTTTTATTCTCTAGGAACAGAGTGAAGGTGCAAAAAAGATCATGGCCCAAATCAACTTGGAGAATCCTTGTTATTTTCAGTCTGTCTTGTGACAGCTAAGCTGTGGCTTTGTGTGCTCTGTCTTCCTCTAGGACCCAGTGCCTGGAGTTGGGGTGCTCCTTCGTCTGAACGCTCTGCAGCTCCCTGAAAGATCTGCACAGGAGGGCTGAGACCCTGCTGGCGTCCCTTTCTCACCTGTAAAGTGAAGATCTGAGAGCTGAGCCCTGCCTGTGTTCAAGGAGTGGGAGAGTATCTGTGAGGCTCTTAGGCCTTTGAAGGCAGGTGCTGTAAGAGTGTGAGATAAAAGTTTCCGGAGATGAATCGGTGGCCAGGAGGCCTTTCGAGGGCTCACAACTTCGCTGCAGCCGAGACTTTGCCTTCCCCCTTTCTTTCTTGCCAAATCCTTGGCATTTGGTTTGTTGTCAGGTAAGGACCTGAGTTGAGGGGTAGAAAGGTACTATGATGGCCTATAACGTCTCCACCCTCACCCCCACGGGGGAAACGGCAAAGAAGAAAGGAGAGGGAAAAGAAGAAAGGTTGGAGGGGAGATAGGGGAAGGCCTTGATGATGATGGGCTCTTCCTAAGAGGAGAGGAGAGAGGCACTAAAATGGCCGATGCATCTCGCTGCTCACTGTTTGCAGGATGCGGCTCCTTCGAGCCTCTCTGCAGGTACGGTCCTTTCATCCAGGGCCTCCCTACTCTCCTTCCTCGCCTGGAACGGCGAAGCTTTCACTGGGATCCGGCTGGTGGCGAGTCTGACCTCCTGCTCCAGCACACGGTGTTGTTTTCCACCATTTACTGTGTGTCTGTCTCTCTCACTAGGCTGCACTCTTAAGGACAGGGGGGAGCTGGGCTTTATCCATCTTTACACCTCCTCCCATTCTGAGTCCTGAGTGCCCAGCACAGAACCTGCCTAATGAGGAAGATGGATAGTGCAAGAAGTGCACACAGTGTCACACCCGAGGCAGCACCGATGCTTCGGAATTCAAAGGCCCTTCTGGCGCAGTCGTGCCACAGGACAGAGTCGGAACGTGACGATTGTGAACCTTTAGTCGGGTTAATTTTGTATTCAGCCCACATCCTATTCATCTCCATGTCTGGATTTTGTACAACTTCTGTGCTATAAATCTTTTTACTATAGGTAGCGCTACAATCTTATTTATATTTATAATTGTTTGTGCTTTCTAATAACCCCACACCCCCAGCCCAATACTCTGTACATAGCAGATGCTTCGAAAATGTTTGTGTAATCTAAGTTTCCTCAGCCTACATGAGGCTGCGTGGCTGTGGCAGGCTGAATGATGGCTCTCAGACATGTGCACGTCCTAGTCTCTGGAACCTGTAACTGGTACCTTTCTAAGGATCTTGAGATGGGGCGATTACCCTGTGTGTTTGGGTGGGCCTGATGTCACCACACCGTCCATATCAAGGGGACCCAGGAGGAGGAGGTCAGAGGAGAAGGTGATGTGACCACACAATCGGAGGTTGGAGTGATGTGTTTTAAAGATACAGGAAGGGGCCACAAGCCAAGGAATACAGGTGGCTGCTAGTCGCTGGAAAAGGCAAAGAAATGAGTTCTCCTCTAGGCCCCCGGGAAGAACCAGCCCTGCCAGCACCTTGACTTTACCCAGTGACATTAACTTTGGGTTTCTGACCTCCAGTTCTGTAAGAGAATAAATTTCTGTTATTTTAAGCCACGAGGTTTGTGGCGATTAGTTACAGCAGCAATAGGAAACTGCACAGTGGTACACCTGGCACCAGCGGTCTGGGACCACATTAGGGCAGCGTGGAAATCCTGCCCGACTGAGGAGTTAGGGAAACAGGTACAGACTGACCTGCTGACTTGCAGCCTTCTCCGAAGTCTCCAGGCTGGGAAGACTGCGGCCTTCAGCTCTGTGTATCCCTAGGGTTTAAATGCACAGCTCTGGCTGGAGTAGTGGCTTCGGGAGGAGCCACAAATGGGAACAGCCAACGATGCTTCTGTGGGGCCTGAGGCTCCCCACCTTGGGGTTTATCCCCTTTTCTCTTTAAAATCATCCACAGTGACACAGAGTAGAGGCTAGCTTTTCGTTCTTCACCAAAACACATTTCCAGAAAACAGGAACTATCCCCCCATACGACACCATACTATACTAAGCAAATGAACTCCCAGGTTAGAATAACTACCTCGAGCACAATGAATGGAACAGCATTCACCACCCCAAACAGTCGTTGGAATGTTAGAGTATGATGAAATACACCTAGAGAGATCAGGGACAATATTGGTGCTATGAATCAAATTGAGAAGTAAAGAACAAATTGGAAATATGAATAAGAAATTTAATAGTTGAAATAAATAGCACTGTGGAGTGATAAATACTTCTTAGAAGAATACAGCTGAGATTAAGCTTGTAGGTTAGAATATCAGCTTGAAGAACTCCCCGAGAAGGTTGTAGGAAAGAGTCAAGAGACAGAAAATCGAGAAGCAAAGCCAAAGCCAAGGACACAGAGGATAAAAGTAGAAACACCATTATTCATCTAATAGGAGTCCTAGAATAATAAAAATTAAAAAGAAAAGAAAAGAAGAAATATTTGCAGAAATCATGGAGATTAACTTCCTAGAATTACAGATGGAGAAACAGATTAAAAGACCCATAGCAAGACAGTGAGAACCCCACACCTGGACAGATGATAGTGAAATTTAAGAACATCAAAGACAAAGAAAATAAACCATTTATTAAGCCATAAAGAAAGTCACCTTAAAGACACAAGGGTGAGTATTATATAGACTATGCTCTGAAACTATAAAACGATATAGGCCCATTTCACTGTTGAATGTATTGCAAAATTCTTACATAAAACATTGGCTAACTGAAAGCGAAACTCTGTTTTTATAAACCATTACGGTCAAGTAGGATATATCGATAAATGCAAGAATAACATTAAATGGATTGTAGCATCAAGGATAGATCTTAAAGGCTTAAATCTGAGTAAAGAAATAGGTGAGATAGATATGAAATACTTTTCACATAAGTTGAAAACACATGTACACAAGACACCAATATACCTTTTGAGGAACTTCTACAAACAAAAAGGTACACAATAAACAAATCAGCATGGTTGCCTATAGGTAGCGGGGAGAGAAATTGAAGTGAGGCCTGGTAATAAAAAGATATATTAAAGATTGAAAGGACAATCTGACTGTAGCATGAGATATTGAAACTCAGTTATTTCTTCCATCCCTTCCTAAGGTCTATTTCCAAAATGGCCACAGTCCTTTGCAACTCCTCTTATTAGGAAGTGGAGTCTGTTTTCCCAGACTCTGTATTTCATCTTGTGCCTTTCCTTGATTAGGTTTTCTGACACTAGATCTCAAGAGGTCATGCGGCTTCTGCTGGTTTTTTTTTTTTTTTTTTTTTTGAGACAGAGTCTCACTCTGTTGCCCGTGCTAGAGTGCCCTGGCGTCAGCCTAGCTCACAGCAACCTCAAACTCCTGGGCTCAAGCGATCCTCCTGCCTCAGCCTCCTGAGTAGCTGGGACTACAGGCATGCGCCACCATGCCCGGCTAATTTTTTCTATATATTTTCAGTTGTCCAGCTAATTTCTTTCTATTTTTTTAGTAGAAACGGGGTCCCGCATTTGCTCAGGCTGGTCTCGAACTCCTGAGCTCAAATGATCCTCCTGCCTCAGCCTCCCAGAGTGCTAGCATTACAGGCGTGAGCCACCACGCTTGGCTGGCTTCTGCTGTTATTGCTGGGAACTCTGAAACCACCATGTAATCACA
>CAUYSK010034699.1:0-36814 GCA_963575035.1 Avahi laniger
TAAAAGGACAGAAGGAAGCAGGACCTCCTCCAATCCCTGCCTGACACCCCAAAACCTGGGCTGGTACTGTCTAACTCTGCCCTTCCCTACCCCCCTGCTGCCCATCCTAGTCACACTCTGGGGTTTTTCCAGAGCTCCTCATCCTAGTGCTTTTAGCACCTGCCATATTCCCCCAGGCCCCCCAGCACAAGGCTGTTGGGAGCCAACATGGCCGTGAAGCGGCAGCTTACGGCAGCCATTTATGCCAGCCTTCACTTCCTCCTTCTTCCTCCTCCCCTGGAAATTCTCACGCTTCCTTTCCCGCGCGCGCCAAGACCAGCGGCCCCTGCTCCCTCATGTCACCCGTCTACCACCAATCAGCGAATGCCACGGCCCCTAAACTTACCCTTCCCCCGTCCCAGGGCATATAAGCAAGCACCCGACAATAAACGCTGAGGCTTGATCAGAGCTTTGTCTTGCCTCCATTTTGTGTGTTTCTTGTCCAGTCTTTCTCTCTCTCTCTCTCTTTTCTTTTCTTTACCGGCAGGTAGTCCTCCCCTTACCCCCACGCTGTATGTCCCGCGGGACGGGACAAAACAGAATGTAATAAAAATACATTAAGAACGTTAACGTGTATTTCACTTCTTATGCATATTTACCCTTCACACAATCTATTCAGACTTAGTGAAATAAACAATCTATATGATCTTACATGTTCACTTGAAAGCCCATATAAATACCAAAACATTGAGTGCTTCCTGGGAGTCCTGACAATGTAAAATTTATGTTTAAGCATTCACAATAAATACAGTCAACCCTCTGTAGGGACATGCTCAGCATCCATGGACTCAACCAATTGCAGATCAAAATTTTTTTTTAAATTGCATCTGCACTGAACATGTGCAGACTTTTCTTTCTTCCTTAAACAATATAACAACTATTGACATGTCATTTACATCATATTAGGTATTATAAGTAACCTAGAGACGATTTAAAGAATATGGGAGGATGTTTGGAGATTGTATGCAAATTAATCAGTCATTTTGTGTCAGGGACTTGAGCATCTACGGGTTTTGGTATCTGATGGACTTCCTGGGCCTAATCCCCCATGGACACCAAGGGATGGGATGACTGTACATCTATATTCCAAGTAGTTACCGCAGTTCTGAAGGGCCACATGAATATGATTTTTCAGGTGTTTTAAAGGAATCAGTACCTGCTTTGGACTTATAACTTCTTGAGAACTTGCTCTCTTGCCCCACTGTCAACTTTAATTAACCCTAGTAACTTATTCATTTATTAATCAGGTTAGCATTTACTGAGTGCTTATTACCTAACCCTGATATTCTGCAGACTCCTCACTGAGACAATAGCAAAGAAAATTTGCATATAATTCCTAATAAGAATATCTGCTGTATTTAAGGCAAATTATTAGGTAAGCTGAAAATTACTCAACACTGAATTTGATAAGTGAATAACGGGCTAAATAAAAATGGAAAACCAAACCAGGAAGCATTAAAGTCATATGAAGGAAAATTCTTAAAAAAACAATAAATTTTTAGAAATGAAACATAGTAGAGAAGGAGAGATTATAGAATATATATGACAATACTTAGGCACAAGGCCACACCATTGTTCTAGGGAACATGGGATAAACTATCAGCTTGTGAAATTTTTTTTCCAGACCTTTATTTCCATAATGGTAATAAAAACAGAACTAGCCTCCCACCTCTGGCCTCTCCCCTCACTCCCTAAGAAACAAAACAGCAGCAGCATTATCTTTAAACAGTTCGGCTAACACCTAAAGGCAGCCTAAGAATTTTAAATAGCCCTGGGTCCCCATTATTAATAGAAAGCCTGATGAACACCAGCCTCAGACACTTTACCCCAGAACAACGGGCAGCCATTGAGACACGAAGTCAACCAGCTGAAGGGTAAGAATGAAACCATTTTAAAACGGAAACAGACAAAAGGCAAAATCCCTCAAGCATTTTCAAGCTATATCATAATCAGTGGTGTTGAAAGCTGTACTAAGACCAAGTGCTGAAGGATAAGACTGGAGGAGAAAACGAAATGTGCAATGTAAGGAGGTCATTTGTAATTCTGACAAGGGTGGTCTCCCCACTCACCGTTTTTGGGGGACCGAAACTTTCACTTGGGCCATCACCCACAGAGGACAATTCTGGGAGGAGGAGAGAATGAAATTGGTCTGGTTGTAGCAGTGGGGATCTTTCCTTGTCTTTTCTTTTTGGCTATCCTGGAATGTCACCCATCTCCTGGGTCTGTCCAAATAGGCTCTTAACTTGTGTGTCCCAAATTTTTTGCAATGTCTGGGTTTCTCCACTAAACTAGAATTTTCTGCTAATTTTCCTATACTCCCCAAAACTAAAAAAAAAAAAAAATTATAACAACATCACCCATAATTCATCTCCTAGAATGTGTTGGAAGTTCTTGTTTTGCTTTGCTTTTTAAATAAGAACAAGGATCTTGGAACTATTTGAAAGTAGCCTCCGATATTTATGATGCTTCGGGTATTTATCATGATATAATTAAATCAACCATGTTGTCTGGGGAATTTTAGCACTACTTTATGTAATTCTTGTTTTTTTTTTTTTTTTTTTTAAGACAGAGTCTCTCTCTGTTACCCAGGCTAGATAGAGTGCCGTGGCATCAGCCTCGCTTACAGCAACCTCAAACGCCTGAGCTCAAGTGATCTTCCCACCTCAGCCTCCCAGAGTGCTAGGATTGCAGATACAAGCCACCGTGCCCAGCCCTACTTCATGTAATTCTTGAGGTTATCTATTTATCACATAACCAGATACTCTCAAATCTTCACTTTTCTTTATTTGAATAAATAAAAGACATGAAGCATTTGCATCATCAGAACTGTCAAGCAACTTTTCTCAAAAAAATAAAAATCTAATAAAGCATATTTAAAAAAATATTTATCATAAAGCTGCTTTTTACAGCTCAAATTAAAAATACACATTTATTAAAACACGGTAGATCAAGATTCAAGTAGATTCTAGAAAAAAGACACTACCATAAGCCCATCCAAATGTTTAAGTAAGGGTTCTAACATGTAGGAGGGCTATTTCTAGGTGAAACGTTAAAATTTGCATATACGAATACCATTTCATAATAATCCTGAGATTCAGACTGAACTATGGCAAAGCCTCAAAATCTTTCGGGTGGATTTTCTTCTACCCAAGATTTTCATTTGTTTTCATTCATTCTTGGTGTTAAAATCCACAGGGGAAAAAACTAGAAGAGTCGCAAGGCAGAAGGCTAGTGTGGACTACAGCGCATCGGGACGAAAGCAGCAACACTGTGGCATGCCTGCAAATCAGCGTCTGGGGCAGGCTCTTCCTACCTGCCCAGGCCTTAATCCTGCACTCTTCCCTGATATGCCTCGCAGCTGCAGCATGTTAGCTCCTAAATGTCAGTGTTGAAGGAAGAGCAGCCTACAGAACTTCTGAATGCTGATTTCTGTTTCTGCTTACTACGTGGCACACCAAATGCAAACAAACGGCATGAAGGAAAAAAAAAAACACATGTTTTCACTGGCAAGCCTACAGAGTCCTGTGGTCAGAAGAATCTTACAATTTCTGCTGATGCTCCTAGAAGCAGATTGATGAGCTAGGTTGCTATGCTTTTTCAGGAGGTGAATGAAAGAATGGTGTTAAATAAGACAGATCATTCTGAAATACGGTTTGATAATAATCCTGAGATTCAGACTGAATTATGGCAAAACCTCACAATCTTTTAGGTGGATTTTCTTCTATCCAAGATTTTCATTTGTTTTCATTTGTTCTTGGTGTTCAGACAGATTCCCAGTTAGACTGTTGAATGCTCTCATTGTTCTACTGAAGAACATTCTCCGTTATTCACTATTAATCCATTTTAACTGCATAGGATAGTGTTTAGTATAACTGAAAACTTTAGTCATTTGGGCAATGCTTTTGAATTGATTCATGCATTCACTCATTCAACAGCAACAACAAAAATGTCCCTTTCTAAGCACAGAGATGAAAAGCTGAAAAGTAACATTGCCCTCATCCCTGGGAGGACTCCAGTATGTAGACAGAGATATACAGACACCTATGATAAGAGCTGTAATAAATTCAAGCTCAGAGAGCTAAAAAGTACACACAATAAAAGAAGCTAATTCTAGCTTATAGGGGAAGCAGCTTGGAAAATTCTATGTCTTTTCACTGCAAAAAAATAAGAAGACAAAATATCTCTATTTATTTAGAGCAGAATTTTCCAGCATTTTGGAGCTCACACACTAATTTTTGTATCACATTCTTCCAGTAGTCCTGAAAAGTCTTATTTGTATTTCTAAGACTTGAAGTGAGTTGAAGCTAGTGCTGTTTTGAGAATTTTATCACACCTACTGAAATGACCAGAGATTGCAGGGTCAATGTGGGATTGGAATCATTGATACGGAATTCAAACTCAGATTGCAAAAGGGATAGAAATAGGCAGTGAGTCAACGGCTTTCTTTCTAGTCAGTATAAAGGTATTTCTACTAATAGCAGGTGACCGCTTTACTCAGGAAAACTGGACTGTGCCAGCTCCTGTTTGCACATTATCTCAAAATTATGTTGTCATTATCATCACCACCACGTTAACAACTAACACGTATACGGCATAAGCCATGTACCAGGCACTGTGCTATTATAAATATTAACTCATTTAATCCTTACCTCAACATTATATGATAGGTACTACTGTTATCCCCATATTACAGATAAGAAAACTGAGGCACAGAGAAGTTAAATATTAAGTAACTTCTTAACTACTTAGTAAGGTATAGAGCTGGGACGCAAACCCAGGCAATCTGGCTCTAGAGTCTTAGCTCTTAACCATTATACTAAACTGTTCCTCTATGGATTTTGAAAATACAATAAAAGGAAATACCGTAATACAATGTTTACCCAAGAAAGTTAATTCTAATGGAAAAAAACTTTAAGTTTATATGCAAGAAGCAAGGGATAAATCTCCTGTAGGCTCCATAAATCTGTGATGCCCTTACGCAAAGGTGTCCTACTATAAAAATTGACCAGTCCTTTTTCAAAATCTCTCTTATTTTTCTCACCTAAATAAACCCAACTTATAGGATTAAATTTTAAATGCATTATTCAGTAAACTTACTTTAAGGATGATGATAAGCAACAATGTCTTTTATACAATTATCAAAGATGCTGAACCCAGGTTCCAATCAGTATTACATGGGATTCTTCTTTGTTTTATGTTCTTTAGATATATCAGACTCAGTTTCCTATTTATTACTATTCTTTCACAATTGTACACAATTAGATTTTACCACCTAAATTTCAGGAATATTTCCTAAATGTATCCCTTCCTTCCTATCTTCAATGAAATTGTTCTATTTTCAGCTATCACCTCACTTCAGTTGTTGCTATCAGCTCCCTTAAATTACTGAGTTCATATTCTATGCCAAGCATTGTGCTAAGCATTGTGCTAAAAGCACAATATATTTATCTCATTTGATCCTCATAAGAAAGTTCTGAGCAGAGTAGTAGTAGCTACATTGAACAGGTAAGTAAAATTTTCAGAAATTAAGTAACCAGGTCAAGGTCATGCTGCTGGTGAGCAGTATAGCTGGGAGAACTCAGGAACATTACACACATGGACAATCTTTTCCTCAAGGAAATCTTAATTTGCTGTGCATCTCCTCTGCCCCACATATATGTATCGATTAATACATGTTTTGTGCTTGACAGGAAAAATGCATAAAGTCCTCCCAACCGACTGTATCTCTTTACAACTTAGCTTTCAATACGGTATCACCCACCAGAGCTTTTTGCCTCATTTCAAAGAAATATGTTCAGAAAAAAAGGAAAGGGCTATATAAAAATTAGAGTAAATTATCTTTAGATTGGACACATAGAAAATTAATTCCATTTGGGCTGGGCACAGTGGCTCACACCTATAATCCTGGCACTCTGGGAGACTGAGGTAGGAGGATCCCTTGAGCCTAGGAGTTCGAGATCAGCCTGAGCAAGAGCAAGATCCCGTCTCTACTAAAAATAGAAAAATTAGCCAGGCGTGGTGGCTGTTGTCTGTAGTCCCACGTACTCGGGAGGCCGAAGCAGGAGAATCGCTTAAGCCCAGGAGTCTGAGGTTGCTGTGAGCTATGATGATGCCACTACATTCTAGCTGGGACAACAGAGTGAGACTCTGTCTTGGAAAAAAAAAAAAAATTCCATTTGTTTTCATTTATTACAGTTATAATATTTAATAAACATTAGTAATGAACCCAAACTAATCTAAATATACTATGTTTTCAAAGACTGACATTTTAACAAAGTAATGTTTTTTCCTGAAAAAATTCTTGTGGAATATTATTAGATGAGAAACACAATGTGAGGAGAGAAGGATATTTACGAAAATTACAGCATATAAAACAAGTGTGATGCAGCCATTTTTAAAATAAAACTTCCTAAAGGACAAAAGCAGCTTTAAAAATCTGATATTGTAATGAAAATTTAATGGGACTTCCAAACAAAGAAGCATTCATCTATTTCAGGATCTTCTCAGAAACGAATCCAAGTATTTGCATAAGTCTAGTATAAGAATTTCTGATATTGTTAACTTCGTAATAGTCATCTGTGTGATTTACTTATATGAATTAGCATGGTTAGTTACTGGTTTCTTTTTTCTTTCTTTCTTTTTTTTTTTGGATACAGAGTCTCCCTGTGTCACCCAAGCTAGAGTGTAGTGGCATCATCATAACTCACTGCAATCTCAAACTCTTGGGCTCAAGCGATCCTCCTGCCTCAGCCTCCCAAGAAGCTGGGACTACAGGTGCACCACCACGCCCAACTAATTTTTCTATTTTTAGTAGAGACAAGGTCTTGCTCTTGCTCAGGCTGGTCTCAGACTCCTGACTTCAAAGGATCCTCCTGCCTCAGTCTCCCAGAGTGCTAGGATTACCAGCGTGGGCCACATACGTCTGACCAGTTACTGTTTCTTAAACTCCTGGCTTCAAGTGATCCTTCTGCCTCAGTCTCCCAAAGCACTATGATTACAGGCATGAGCCACCACACCAAACCTGTTACTGTTTCTAAAAGACAAAAAAAGGGATTGTGAAAAGATAAAAAAAGGAAAGCCTAAAAAATGAATAAGAATTTCTAAAGGGAAGCATAACAATTTGTAATACTCCACACACTCCAGACTGTTTCATTTTTTCTTTAACTCCATGTTCAGTATGATCAAAATACAGCAACACCAACAATTTTCATACTAAAATAAAATACTTCTATGCATATAAAATGACAGACAGTAGGCAGGTTTCTGTAATAATCTTCCACAAAGAAAGATATAAAATAAGGGAACAAAAAAAGAATAGCTTTCATCTCCTGTGGTTTTCATGTCAATTTCCCTTCCATCTTTTCTTCTCTCTATCCTTTATTCTTTCATATTGTGCAAAAGAAAAAAAATTTAAAGAGAAAAGACTACCTGTGGGGTTTTGTTTTGTTTTCTTTCTTAAGAGAGAAGAATAATCCACTACCCACCCATATTTCAAGACTCATCTTGTCACGAACTCTACAAAGCTGCTTCTCGATGACCTTGTCCCAAAGCGGAACTTGAGTTCCCTCATGCTGTGTCTCTTTCCAGCCATGTACTTCTGTCTTAAATGATACAACAGACGACTACATTAATTTGTTCCATCTCTCTCCACTGGAAGTTTCTTGTGGATAAGGGACATTTCTTATTCCTTTGTGATTCCTCAGGACCTTGTACATAGTTTGAAAGGGACTTCATAAACTGATATGTTTTGAAAGAAAAAAATAGTGAAAGAAAAAAATGAATAAATTGTAGGTATGTCTTTCCCTAATTAAGGCCACAGTATTACTATTATTCTTGCAAAGTTGAAATTTAAAAATCAAAACTATAATGAAGGAAACTTCTTACAAATTAGCTCTCAAAATGAAAAATCAGCAATATTAAGTAGACAGAACACATTTTCCACTGCAAATTCTCAAGATATGATAATTGTTGGTGACTCAGATGGTTGAAGCATGTTTACTTTCATGTCACACACTTAGTCTCTCTAACACTCCAGGGGAGCCTAAACTACTTTTTTACATTACATTGAATTCCTTGAGAATTTACTCTGGTGTGTTATTATACAAGCAACATTACAGCAAGAACCATGCACCAGGTTTTTATGCCCAATATTCAAGCCCATATTCCATTATATCCTGTGGGCCCAGCATGATTCATTTATAATGCAATACCAGTCTCTCATTTTGTATAAATCAGTAGTTTTCACATCTGAGAGCTACTTGATTAGTTTTCAGGAAGTTTCATTTCATTTTGTTTTGTTTTATGGGATATACTGTCTAGTGCTCCTCTGTTTTTCAAATGGTTACCCTAAGTAACGTTTTTATATATGCCTTATTCTTTTTTGTATTTTGATTTTTATCCCCACAATTCTAAAAGAGATCTCTCAAACTCACCAATTAACTTTCCACATTTTATTTTCAGTCTCCGTGTTTAGACTGCACAGCAGCATTTTGCACTTCACCTTTTAGCTTCTGCGACACCAAATGATCCTGGTTCTCACTCCACTTCTGTCTGACCTCTCCTGTCCAGTTCTCTTTGACACTGGTGTGCCTGTTCCCCAAGGTTCTCTCCTTGTCCCATATTTCTTCTCCATCTACTCTCACCCAGTGCAATCTGGGCTCCATCACCTCTACTCGACTGAGTCCTGCATCTAAAGAGCCCGCCCTGAGCCCCACACAAGATGCCACTCTGCTTTTCCAATTGTCTTTTATGTTCAACAGGGGAACCTTCAGACTTCTCGAATGCAAAATTTTGAAACAGAATGTATCTTTATCCTCAGATGAAGTACAGTATATTTCCTGTCTCTCAGGTTCCAATCTTATTACAAAGTTTGACTACTTTCTTCCTTGTGTATTCTGCAGTGTATCTTGCATCCATTCTTTCTTCTGATTCCACTTACTCCATCTCAATTGAGATCTTCAATTCCATTCACCTGGACAATTCCCCTTTCCAATGCATTAAACACACTGCTCTTATATTAATCTCCCTTAAGGATATCTCTGATTATTTATTTCCACTGTACACAAAGCCATCAAGGGATAGAATGCAAAAACTTTAGCATTCAGGGTTCTCTGCCATCATCTGCCACTTTTCCAACCTGTGTCCCTCTGTTCCCTGTAGGTATTTGGCATTACGGCAACACTGACTTACTAAATCTTTGTGCTTGCTCCAGGTGAAGATGTTTATCTTTGCACTGCTAGCACCAAGAACACTGCCTAGCACATGGGAGTGCTCAATAAATATATGCTAAAAGAGTAAATGATAGAATACAAGAATCTTTTATCCTGAAAATACATCTACTATATTTTATAGGGGTGAGGTAGACGTTACTGTAAAGTTTACTAAATCCAGAGAGCAGAGTAAGCCAAAGGAGTAATGGGAATGAAAGCTACTAAGGAAGCCCCAAGAGGACCCTTCCCCTAAAATGATTATTAGCTCTGTTGGAAAGCACATGAGTTTTCTAGACGTAAAAGTAAAAGGGCAAATGGTAACTTGCCAAAGAAGCTCCCAGTACTACACATTTTTTAGAAGAAATTGAGTTCCTGCTGTTCTTTATTAATTTAAAAATGGGTGTCACCTATCAGAGTCATTTGTCAAGGGCTGAACAGTTGCAGCATGACAAATTTGAACCTTTCAGTATGAATCAAATGCCTAATTAACATACCAGCTAAAGCATCCTGAATGTTCAACCCCAAAACATTTTGGTACCAAAAGAGAAAAGAAATCTTACTTGGTAAATTAAAACATATGTTGCATGTTTGACTCTCAACATCCATAAAACTGAATGAATAGGTGCCAATTTGTCTAGCAATGATGATAAAGTTGGAAGAACAGCGAGGAAAATCCACCCTTAAATGAAAATATTCCAGATAATTTCTCTCTCATCTTTGTTTTGAGCTATGTTTTGTGATGAGATCTCTACAGTAGGATTTGAACCATTTAACATTCAAAATAAATAGAAAAGCTCCATAGACTGTTCTCTAATCGACACTTCTGATTCTGTCACTATGGTAAGGAACCCATGTTATACTCTGTCCCACGCTTGACTATTGGGAATTACTCCTTGAGGGATGATTGTAAACATCCATCGTCTAACCTGGATATTCAAGTAAAACTCTGGCTAACTCCTCTTACTCACAGGAGCCTAGACAAGCTGCCTTTGCAAGGCATCGGTCTCCCTTTACACATCTTGAGAGTTAGTTGAGCATCACTTGAAAGTGCCCATAGCATTATCAAGATACCACAGATAAGTTCACTGACAGGACCTCCGACACAGGGTGCTGTATCCTGTGCTCCAGTGCGGGAAGGGGAGGGAGAAAGAAAAGAGTCAACAGATAGCAAATAATAGGACACCCGTGGGGGACCCTCCTACTCAGAATGCAAGTGGGAGTATAGTGAGGGCTGAATACAGACCTGCCAATCAACCACCCAGTGTGTGGGCAAAATGGCAAAATGCTCCAGGAAGCTAGTGGAGAAGCAACATTCAAGTAATCTAAGAGCCATGGCTGAATCCCAGCCCTCAACAGCGCTACTGTTAACATTCATGCTGTGGCATTATTCTTTCTTTTAGTTAAAAACAAAACAAAACAACACTCTCTCTTTGAAGGAAGCATCATGTATAAGAAGCCTTAGGATTACATAAAACTTTTTGGCAGAGCAAAGCAATAAAGGCGTCTGTACCTAAAACACAGCAATTTAACCACTCTACTCATCTCCAAGCTCATACTACCTTCAGCCCCCACCTAAGTGGCACCATGCATAAAAACACCAGTGCCTAATCTATGCCTTGAAATCAAACGGTCTTCTCTCAAGTGATCCACGTACCACCCTTGCCTGAAAGACAGAAGTGAACTCTCTAACTTAGATGCATGCATCAGAAAATAGATTCATCTATAACGTGCAAGATCCTTGTTTCACATTCAGTGGTCCTCTGCTCTATTGGAACACTTCAGGTTTATTAAGAACATTTAATACACTGCTGACTGATTTGCTTACTACACACTGAGGAAGGCATATTACTTTGATTTTGCTTCCTGTATTTTAATAAGCTCCGTGATTAAATACAGACATTCAAGTACATACATTAGGATGTATATTCCTAAAAGATTTATTGCTCTTTGCATAATATGTCCCACCTGTACTTTTTCTTGAATAATTAAATTCCCATAATAGTTAAAAATTGAGTCAAATAGCTGCAGTGGACTGAGACATACACTATTCTGTGATTATTATTTAAGCTTCATTCTAAACACTATTCATATCATTATATTTAAAAAAAACACACGCACAACTTGACTGGCATCCAAAAAGTTAGTACAAAAGTTATTTAATACTCTGAAGCTTTTGTGGTAATGAATGAACTCTGAGTTTCCTTTTTCATTCAAACTATTTAATACATTCTTAAACTTTATATAAAAATATATATACACATATATTTAAAACTTGGAACTAGATTTCAAAATTAATCAACACATATAGAAAGGTATATTTTATGCTGCTCTTATTATTAAACAAATGCTCTGAAGTTTTAATCTTATCAATCTTGGCTAATACTTGAGAAAGTTAGTTGGCACGGTTTAGAGGCTGTGCTGAATTTCATTTCTAAAAAGCATCTTATACAGTACCTTTTACAGGTGTTTATAAAAAACACTGTTCTGCACGTACAAAGAGAGTATGATTGATAAGCTAGAGAAGACACCTTTAAAAGAAAATGTTTACTCTTAGTTACTAATTCATAAAAATGTATATCACAAGGCATTTAGGGCAAATCTTTATATTATGAAATTTAGCTAAAATGTCAAAAATATTTTATGTAATCCATAATTGTCAAAGTTAATGGTAATAACTGTCGGTTTTGTTTTCTACATTTTGTAACCTCATCATTTTCTATGTTTCAAAAATATGTATTGTTAAATTTTTCTTTCTAATCTACCTAGGTATACACTTAATTTGAAGGTCCAAAATGAGAATTCCATGCAAATAAAAGTAAATTGAAAATATCTTCTATTTTCTCAATTTCATGGGTCTACACTTCTCATATCATTAGATGACAAAAACAATTCTGAATGTCTGAAGAATTAAAGTAATTATACCTGCACAATGAGGACCAGGTGTGGGGCTATAACATAAGGGTCTGATGCCAAATGAAATGAGGTTCAAATCAGTGGTTCTGAGACTTGTTTAGTTTTGTTTTTAAATAAGCAATTTTTTATTATAAATTGGTAATTTATAATTATATACATTCATGACGTACAAAGTGATGTTATAAATTATGAATCTGACTATACTAAAATGGTTGATTTGTCTGCCTCCCCCACAAATCTGTAAGCTTCTAGAGACAGGGACCTCATCCCATTCAATTTCCTCTTCTGAAACTTAACATAGTGCCTATGAAGTAGACATTCAACCAGTGTTGATGAATGAATGATCACTATACATTTAGCAGTATTTGTTAAGAGCCAGGTACTATTCCAGGCCCTGAATTTATGCAAGTAAATAAGACAATTTCCCTGCTTTCATGGGATTTACATTGGAGTGGAAGAAACACTCTTCTCTGTGGCCACACAGAACCCTTCAAAAGGCAACATGAGATCACCAGTGATTTTGGGCAAGAGAATGATGAGGACAGTAACCCAACAGAGTAGGAGAGTGAAGGCAGTGATTATAGAGAACCTTTTAAGCAATTTTCCCCTGGGGAATTCTAGTTTTAATACTGTGATGCCCGTTTCTCTTAAAATCAACCACACACAGCAAAGAGAAAGAAGCAGAAATATAAACATCATCTTTGCCTCTTTATTAGTAAAAAGTTTCAGAGAGAACTGAAAAAGGAGCTACACCTGCACATGACGAGCTCACGAGGAAGGGGGCTGGACGAGCGCGGGGGGGGGGGCGGGGGGAACACTTGGAAAGAGGATTAATAGCTGAAAAAAAATCTCCAATGAAAGAAGACATGAATTGAAAAGAGTCATAACATCCTGGGAGAAAATGACACAGAACAATCAAAGTAGAGACGTAACCTAATAACATCACAGTTAATGCTCTGGTACAGCATACATTTAGTCATCCTCACAAAAAGATCAGGTCATTTCCAACAAAATGGATTTTAGGCAGGTCAGCTTAATCTCTGACCTTTAATTTCTTTACTAGAATGTCTACCTCACAGGATGTGAGGAAGGTGTGTGGCAACACCTGTATTTAATAAGTATGAGTTTCTCTTCCCTTACACCAAGTGGAAGGAAGATTGAAAAGTGCTTGGAAGTAACTTCTTACATAAGCATGTACTGATTTTATTTACTCTTTCATAAAAAATGCAAAAGCCAACTTCACCTTGGGTCCTTCTGAATGTTTATAAGTGATGAGGTCAGATCAACTGGAGGCATTTAGGACAGTTACATCTACTATGTAACTTATTTGAGCATATTTTACAAGTATAATTGCTGAATGGGTTTTTTTTCAGAGTTAATTAAAGTAATATGAAGGCTACAAATTCTGCAGGAAGTTTAAGTTTACAAAATTCATGACATATAAATGTAAAACATTTCTATTTCATAACAGAGTATATATATAAAAATGTAAAATGTTTCTATTTCAGAATTAAAGTTATTTCTTAAGTAAAATTACTTTTTCTCTAGATAGAGTTTAAGTTCAAAGTAGTATATTTAAACTATAAAAAACATAGGGAGCTGATATTACATAATTCCTTCTTTAGCAGGCCTTTGATAATTTATTCATGAATCTTTAATCTGAATTTCTGTCTTCTGCTATTTCATTTTCAGTAGGTTTCTTTATTTTTCTTCTACATTCTACCTTCACATAAAAATTTTTTTGCTTTGGTAAATGACTCTTCATCTTAATTAAACATAGAGGAAGGTATCTGTCATCAGTCATTCCTATTGCATTTATCAAAAAGTCAAGAAGCTGTTAGGAAACCATGAAAGTGTTTTCAGAAATTAAATTTAAAATATACAGTTCTAGAACTTACAGCAACCAGAACTAAACATATTACTTGCAAGTGCTGAAATGTAGTTACGTTATGTCTAAACGTCTTATTAAAGATAATATACTTGTAAGTAAGTGTTATTTAAAAAAAAAAACCTTTACTACTTAGGTTCACACACTTACATCTTGATCAGAATGCCAAGTGGAACATTAAAAGTTTAAAATTCCACTTGAAAGTTCATTTTCTGAATGAGTATCATTGAGAACCACAGTAGCAACGATATGATGAAACAACTTGGGAAACTGTCTTTTGGACTCAGCATTAGGGACTGACATCTTCAAGGGATGAATATGCATCCCCAAAGTTAAATCAAGGTTGCTAATATTTGCAGCCTGGATTGACCAAAGAGAACAACTTTCAAAATGAAATATTCTGAGCAAGGATCTCTCCTCAGCACAGCTTATATTTTTTATCTACAGGAACAGAATCAAATTTGTTGGCTTATTTCTTTTTTCACCCACAGTGAAGGGCAAAACACAAATTTGGCAACACCTCCTGGAAGAAAAAGAATCATGGAAGTGGTTGAAAAGGAAGTTAGTGGGAGCAGTTTTTGAAATGCTTCAGAATAAAGTCCAGTCAACAGACTGGCATACAAAGGTTTCTGTAATCTGACCGCAACCTTCATTTCTAATTCGTTTGCTTTGATTCTTCTTCCTGTAACCCCTTACCCACTGTTAGACTGGTCTTCCTGCTCCTCCAAAAGGCTTTGGCATTTGTGCTCATGAATACCCTCTCGATTCTCTTTTATCTAGCCAAATCCCATCGCTATTTAGGATGCAACTCAAATTCATTTTACCAAGTCTTCCTCAGTCCAAAGTATTCATTTACTCTTAAAACCATGACAGCAATTGTCTATACAATTTATTTCTCAATTATCCTGCATTCCTTTCTGAGATGTCCTATGTTGTTGCTTAAACAGTAATCTTCATCCAAATTGTGTGTGTGTCTGTCTATACTTTCATGCACACACAGCACTTAACATTAAGTTCACCATGCATGACAACAGTGTTCGAGAGCACGTATCACCTCCAGAGAGTTCTCCTAGAAGTCAGCTAAAGCATTTCCAAGACAGTTCTTTCCTTTCCTGCCTACTAGTAAAGCAGTGGCTCACATGTCTGACTAATAAGTCTTTGGGTGGAAGAGAGTCCTGCACAACACAGCTCTCCTTAACACCAACTCAGAGGGAATCCATCTTAATCTGAAATGGGCCAGGGCACATCAGCACTTACTCTGAAGAGTCTGGCTGCTCTGCATAAACACACAAGTGCAGGAGCAAGTTTTCCAAGATTTGTTGAGATGTGAGCCAGCACTGTATACCTCAGATCAGAACCAAGCACAAAGCTAAAAGATACAGACTTTTAAAATATTGATGACGTGTCAGTCAGGAGCAACGGATGGTAGCCCAAGGAAACAGTAATGTGACACTGAGCTTTTCACCCTGAGGTGACAGGCTAAGACTCAGTTTGGGATCATGAGAAATTTATAGCACTCTGATGCAACAAAGAAAGCTATTTGTGATCCAGGGAAAGTGACCATAAGTCAAGGGCCACTTCCACTGGTCCCCAGTGAGATCTGGAATAGGCACACAGCCTGAAAAGAAGTTAAAACGCACACACACATGCACACACACACACATGCATGCACTCGTACCACACCACACACACCACCCGGAGCAATCAATGTCACTCAGTGACATTGTCAATCAATGTCACAGTACCCAGAGCAATCGGTAGACTTCCTGTGGGGCAACGCTCAAGATCCACTCTCTTACCTTTTTACTCTCTTAGAAGCTACCTTCAATCTTAAAATACTTGTACTAAATTATGGATTCAACAAAATTGCAAAAATTTGTTTGTCTTACTGTCAACAAAAAAGAAAGTGTGAACTTGATAAACGTGAAAGAAAGCAACATCGCCTACAAAACCACTCCAGGACCCCCCTGTATACATAGTGTTTTTATTTCTTCTCAAGATTTCTTGGAGGTGCTACATGGAGTGAAAAAGAGCACATAACCTGGCATGAGAAGATCTCGGACCTTGAGCGATTCCATCTGTGTGAGCCTCAGACTCCTCATCTATAAAACCAGGAAGAAAATAGTCTATGTTCCCATGAGATTGTGAGGATTGAAAGTTAAAGGAGCTATTGTTAGGAAAAAAAATTAACTCTGTCAACGACCTAACAAAATAAAGTAAAATTACAGTCACTTTTTTATCCTCTCTGGGAAAGGTGACACTGAACATTGGTTGGATTTCCTACTCTAGTCCCAAACAAAACAAGTTTTAAACTCTGATGAACTTCCAAATACAAATGGAACTCAAATGCTAAATTAAAAGGGAACTATCGGACATGACTTTAATAATGCCTTGAGAAATACAAACTAAAACTAAAAATCACATTCCCTCTGCATTCTTACTTAGTCTTAGGTGGCGTTTCTAACACATTTGTAATTACAACTAAAAATGCTTTAACATCTCTACTAATTTAATCCTTCCTCTTAAAAAGTACAGATAGACAAAAAGAAGGTTTAAAAACAAAATGCCATGTTTCACTGAAAATCACTGACATGACAAAAAGAAAAAGAGAAATAAATAAAATACAATGCTGTGGTCTAAGGAGTAAGAAAAATTTTCAGAACTAATGGCAATCCTATGAAGTAATATCTGAGACAAAACATGGGATCAACATTTTCAAAAGCACATTTTGCACTAATTCTTAATGCAATTTTGATAACAATCTTTTGATCACTTCAGAATTATCATCAAAAGCCTTTTCCTTTTTCTAAATTCATAGTATTTCTTACTACAAAAATGTTTTGACCATTTAGAAATCTAGCTGGAAAATATTCATAAGAAATCAAAGAAACTTTGATTTCAAAGGTCCTGTTTACTATTATTATGTGACTAGTCAAATTCAGCACAGTGCCTTGAAAACGACAGAGCTTCAATAAATGCGTGCTGAATGAATGAAACAATAAATGAATGAGTGAATGAATGATGACTAAAGCTTGTCTTCTAGGGTTTTGTAAAACTTTTCTGCATATACAAAATAACCTTCCAGTGAGAGACAGTGGGCTCTTCCTTTCTCCACTGAGAATGGCATAAAAGTAAGAAAGGAAATCCATCCAGACCACAGGCACGTGACGGGTAAGAGACAGCGTTTGGGGCTGACTAGTCAAACAAACCTTCATTCAGGTCCTGCCAGAAGAACTGAGGTTTCACAAGGCAAACCCTTGAATTTGGTTTTCCTCATTTCCATTACATTTACTTGGCACAGACACTGAGCCCCACCAGAAGAGAACCATTAACTATATCACCATAATCCTCTCAAATATTCAAGTTCACTTTGTACCATGAATTTTCTTTTGTTTTTCTACTTTTTTAAAAAAAAAAGTTTTAAAAACAGTTCCTCAAAGAAAATATGTGGTTTTATATTTGCTAACTTAGGAATCTTCTGTTCCTTTTCTTGTCACCACAACTTTCTTTTGGACTTAGCTTGATTCATTTTCATACCTAGTACTTGACATAAGGTTCTTATGTTTGGTAGCTGACTATCAATCAAATCATTTATATCACACAGAATTAAAATACTACATTTTGGCAATACACTTCATTCCATATGTCTGAATACTTTAGGATTTCAGACATTCATCAGTGGAAATGTGGCTTGTTGATGATTAGTTTGCAAATCCTCCTTCAAAAGTCAAAATAAGCCTTTCTTTATGTCATCTGATGAGTCACAAAGACTACATGTGAAAGCAGATTTTTCCAAAACTATTATACAAGAGGTAGAGTCTTCTAATAATCAGACAAGAACAAATCAGCTGAAATATATACTAATCATTCATTTGAATCATTGGTCCACATTTCTTCTTTGTCTAATTGTTTCAGGTTTTTAATTCTACTCCCATATAACCAACTACCATTTGCTGTTAATGTGGTAAAACATTATCCCAAATAAACTGTTTGCAGTGTGAATACTGTTTCAATATACTGGAAATCTAAAGCACATGTAACAAAATGTAACAAAATAATATTCAAAGTAATGAATTAAAATTTCAGATATTCCTCAAATCCTGATTCTTTCAATGATAATGAATAGACATATACCAGTATATTGATAACAACTAATAAATGATTGCAGTATGCTGTTAGAATCCGTTCCATTTTATGTCTGTCATAACACCAAAGACATACTTTCTAGGGACTCAGCTTCCATTAGAACAAAGTAGATGATATACATAATTCTCTTTTTAAAATATGCTAGTGGTTTTTTTTTAACCTAAGAATAGTAAAGATTTGGTGTTCAGACAGGCTTTGGGGAACAAAGGAAACTCACCCCATTATTCTTCTGAGGAGGGGGGCATGAAGATGCAAAACCAAAATACCAGGAAGTGGGTAGGGATTGCGGCTTCTGTTTTGACCTATCTGCTCAAATGCACGTTACCAGAGAGTAGCACATGTCCAGCAGGTATGTCCAGGCCCAAAGGCTGCATACCAAGAGATCACACCAAGACCATGGACAAGCAGCTCATTCTTCTCCTGGGAATGCTAAACCAAACCTTACTCTGAAACCAGCTCTGAAAATGAGCTACCCTTCTGAAAAGTTTCTGAAAATATTATTCTCGATAAGACAACAGTGAAATGAACAATGATGGGGCAGGAGACCAGTATATTTGTATAATAAAAACAAGGCCTAGCTGGATTCAATAAGGTGATCTCCTGACTTACTAGAGGCTCTTACCTAGAAAATGAGAGAAGAGATCAAGCTGTCAAATTCACCCCGGAAGGGCATAGAATTAATCATGTAAGGGTAGCAAGATAAATTGCTTAGTCTTTGCACATCCAAAGATTGCGATTTGTGCAGAAATTGAAGACGAATTCACTGAGTGGAGATTTAGGAAACTGAAGTGGACTGAAAGTGTTTGGAATTGAAATGAAGGGTTAGACAGCTATAGAAAAAGCATTGGTGACATGAGAGCCAAATGAACATTGTCATTACCACTTGCAAATTAAGGCATTTTTTTTATGCATAGCAAAATAATGCATTGGCTGTAAACAAACTGCCCTACTATCAGCATTTTCTCAGTAGAGAATAAAACTTTTTCTCCTGCAGTTCACTAAGAGACCTACTTTATAACAGTTATAGTCATGTGCTGCATAATGACATTTTAGTCAATGACAGACCACATATATGAAGATTATAGTAGAGCTGAAAAATTCCTATTTCCTGGTGAGGTAGGCATTGTAACATTGTACCACAATGCATCTTTTCTATGTTTAGATATATTTACATAAACAAATACCATTGTGTTACAGTTCCCTGCAGTATTCAGCACAGTGACATGCTGTACAGGTTTGTAAACCAGGAGCAACAGGCTATACCATGTAGGCTAGGTATCTGGTAGGCTCCACTATCTACGTTTGTGTAAGTGCACTCTATGATGTTGGCGCAACAAAATCGCCTATTTCTTTGAACATGTCCCCATCGTTCAGCGATGGACGACTGTATTATACTTACTATCATTATTAAAAGTTCTACAGATTTGAAATGCCATTTGCTAACTAGTTAGCCTGATAGAAACTTTTTGTAAGTTCACCTTCTTCTATTATTAATTTTGTGTAAATACACTAATCAAAACACAAGTCATAGAATGTCACTCAGCTGCAGAACCTAATAGCTATTTCTCCTCCCTGATTACGGGGGTAGTTGCTGATGTCAAAAGACAAAATTACAACTTTGAACTAAAATGAAATCTTAAGCACCACCCCCAGCTGATTGAATGGATCCCCTCTTGGCCTAGAGGACCCCAGAAATACTCTAAAGCTGAGTTGCTGGCCATGAGAAGGGAGGTCAGACATGCCTCATCATGCCCCTTCCTTTCTTGGTATCCTTCATAACTTATTAACAGGCCTAAGGCTACACAAGACAAAGTTTAAACCACACCTGCAGGTCCTCAGTTTACTTAACAGATCACTTGAGTCTGGATTTATGTCTCGTGTATGTCCAGGGCTTGTCTCTGATTAGCAGACTTCCTTATCTTAACTTAAAACATGCCAAGCCTTTACACAAAGCTTCATTTCTTTAACCAATTACAAATTAAAGAATCTTTAAACCCACCTATAACCTGTAAGCTCCCTGCTTCGAGATGTGCCACCTTTTCGGGCCAAAACGACGTACACCTTCCATGTACTGATTTATGACTTCATGTGAAATTCTGTTTCCCTGAAATGTATAAAACCAAACTGCAACCCAACCAAGGTGAGTCCACTAGCTCAAGGCTTCTTGGGTGTGGCTATGGACCATGGTCCTCATATTTGGCTCACAATAAACCTCTTTAAATTATTTCACAGAGTTTGGGCTCTTTTCCATTGACACAATGAATTTAATTACAGTTCTAATTGGTGTTTATTTGTGATTCATGAATTAGGGCATTCTCCAGTCTATGGAAATAGAACAAGAGCTCCCACTGGGCAAGGGTAGAACAGTGGGTTTTGTAAATATAGGAACAAGGAAACAGAGCAATAAAAAGAAAGGCTGATTGGTTAATATCCGGTTACTTTTTTCCTATGAGTTAAAGCAGAGGGGACTTCCTTATTACACTGACTTGGTAGACTGGAGTCTTCTGTTTTCAGGAAAAACTGGTCTCTTTGGGGATCTAGCTGCTTCCTGAAAGTTTCAGTGTGATTACGTGGCATTTAGCAGCAGTGACTCCATTTTGGTTTGGTCTGGTCTGGCGGGGTCTAGTGCAGGAGCTCAGTTCAAAACAATTGCATCCCATAATTTTTGTTTTAACATTTACAAGTGAGTCGTGTTAACTGAAATTTTGTTATCTTAGGTAAACAACAAATTTCACTTTTAAGATGCAAATAACAATCACTTGAAATGATGGAGCAATGACATTCACTAAAGACAGATGGTGTATCACTTTTGTAAAGGCCTCTGCTTCAGTAAACTATTTTTATCACTCTGTGAGTGCACATTACATGAAGGCTTTTTTGTTCCTCCAGACATCACTTTTATGACCTTTCATCAATATCATATACTTGCTCAATTTATGGTGTGTGACTTTTCTTTAGGCAGACACAGAAGTGCTAAATTGCTTGAGTTGATACCTAGTTTCTAAGACCCTTGCTGTCTTGTGGATAAGCATCTTTAGGCAGGGGAGACCCTGGGTAAACTGACACAGGATGTGACGGTTTATGCAGAGGTGTTCTGAAACATGGGAGACTGGGGACCCACAGATCCACACCTCTGGACAGGTGGGTACTTCTGTTCATGACACCAGCACTTGATGTAATTGAGAAGCCCCATAATCCACATAGACACAAAGCTGTGGATAAGATGATAAGGCAAGCTGTCATATCTAGAGTAAACATTTGCCTGTCTGGTAGATGCAGTTTGCTTTAAATATAATGTAAACATCGTTGATATTATGAATCATTTTCACTCTCTGAAATATAATTAAATCCTCTTATTCTCAGAAAACAAAACAAAATTTTGATCTTAGATCATTAAAGTCTTCATCAGTCTTCTTTATTCACATCAGTTTTCTCTACTAATTTAACCAACTGTACTGTCTAGATCAGATAATTTTACCTGAAGAGCAAAAAATATAATTCATCAAGAAGATAGAGAAAAAAATGACCCTTATTCCTCAACCTACTTAAAGTATAGGACATTTATATAATCACTGCTAACTGCAAATTTTGAAAGATTAGAAAACAGAGTGAAATAATGTAGAGATCATATAAGATAGTAACGAGTTTATTTCTGGCTCCAATACTTACCAGTTTGTGAGCTTGGGTAAGTTATCCAATTTGTGAAACCTCAGTTTCCTTATCTGTGAAATAGATACTTCAAAGGAGGTAATCCCTGTATGGCATTCAGGACATGCAGGGCACATAGCAAATGCACAATGAATGTGAGCTCTATTATTATTGCACATTATGTTCTCATATTTAATAAGATGCTTTTCTTCAAGAGATTTTTTTGTACAGTGGGAAAAAAATATAGTAAAATCAAAATTATCAACCTGAACCTTTGGTAGAATTTTGTAATCAGATAATCAGAAGAATGATCGCTTTTCTTGAGAAAAGGTAGATTTAACAACAACAAATAAGGAATGAGAAATCTACATTAATATAAAGGTTATGTTAAACTGACCTGAAAAAGTCGACATTAAACAGATTTCCAAATGAAACACTTGAATTTTTAGACAATAGGCAGCATATTTTAATTTTTTACATACAGCTATTTTAATATAAAAGAACAGGTATGGCAAAAATACAATATTCCATTTTTACCAAAAGTTCTGTTTGACTTCCATGAAAGTGATCCTTTGTCTATATTAGAAATGGCATGTTTATATATGTATCAAAAACAAATAGTGGGGAAAAAAAATCCAAGAAATTATGGAACTTGTAGAATCAAAAACTGAATATTAGACATAAAACTGGGTGGGAAGTCTTTTAAAAATAAGTTCTTCCAAAGTTCAAAAAATTATAAAGAAAAGGAAATGATATATTTGAATACATGAAAGTCAAGCCTTCTACACACCTAAAAACATCACAAATAAATCTGAAAGATCAAGAACTGGGAGAAAAAATAAATATATATACAAAAATATATTTTAAAAGTTCTGATAAAAACATAAATACAAAAGTGGATAAAGACATGAATGGGTAATTTGCAAAAATAAAAAATCCACAAACACAAAATGCCAATAAACATATTTTTTAAATTATTTGAACCATTAATATTTGGATAACTATCTTTTAATAAAACTAAAACAAATAGATATTATTTTTTCTCATCAAATTGGCAGATTAAAAATGATAGCATAATGTGTGGGGATAGGGGACATGTGGGAAATCTTTTATTTTCTACTCAATTTTTCTGTGAGCCTAAAACTACTCTAAAAAATAAAATCTATTAAAAAGAATAATAAATTCACAGGAAATTGGGCACTTTCATACACTGTTGTGGGAATGAAAATTGTGCAATTTTTCTGAAGGGCAGTTTAGCAATTTATGTATACTCCTTGGTATATTACTTCTAGTAAGTTAACTTAAGAAAATAGTCATGGAAGTACTCAAGGATTTGTCTCAGAATTTGTCACCATAAAACATGCAGTATTTTCAGAAGTGAAGGATCACTAAGCAAACTATTCAAAGAATACCAGCTCTCATTAAAAATTATAAAAGTAGAATATCAATTAATGAAATAGACAAACATTCTGAAAATATTTTTAAGTGAAACCAAAGTGAATTATAGAAACTACATACAACATGAGCCCTGGAATGGGTCTCTGACGCCCATCGACTCCAGGGAATACAAGTTTCCCTTCCCTCTTTCCACATCTACCATTGCCTTAGTCTAGCTTTTCACCTGCTTTTCTTTGCTCTACTGCAACAGCTTCCTTCTTGGTCTCCATGACTCCAGTCCCAACTCCCTGAAATTCACCTCCAAACCAGTTCCAGAGAGAGCTTTCTAAAATTCAAAGTAGACAACATGTACCCTTTAAGGATTCTTAATCATCTACAGGAACAGTTCAAATCCCCATGTGGCACACTAGATCTTTCAAAATCTTTCTCTGGCCACCATTTCAGACATGTGTAGTCTGTACTCAGCCATAAATTGTTTCCTCAACGTACTATGCCGTGTTTTTGCAATGACTGTTCTTTCTGTATGGCGTGTCTACCCTTCCACTTCTCTGTACTCAGCAGGAATTGTCAGCTTTACAAGTATAAGAGCCAGAGTCTAGTTCGTGAAAGTGTGTCCTCGGCTGACCCTACCCCACAGTCACTCTTCAGTTGTCCTCAGCCTCCTCTGGAATTGAAGTGCCAATATATGCTCCTGGCTTCCCTTTTATATTTAGTCCTCTACCTATGGTCAGTTTCTTGCTTTACAAGTTATTCAACTCACAACTCAACCGCTTCATCTCTTATGTTACAGCTTGCTTATGTTTTTCTGGCCCAGTGCAACTAAACCGATAGTGTGCCCTCCATCTTGCCTTTGGAATCCTTGTTCTGGAAATTCTCTCCTGGATATGTTGGATACAGCTCAGCGCTTCTGATCTAGATTTGGCCCCAGCCAGTGGGTAATGGCTGGATCTCCTGTTACGGCAAGTGGCCAGTCCCAGGGGAATAACCGAGCGGCACGCAGAGTTGGAGAGTCAGAGTATTATTGCCGGCGGCCCAGACTGAGGTCAAGCCTCCCAGAATCTGAGCACCTTTTCCAAGTTTTTGTCAGGTTTTATACTTTTTCTGGGGAGTTACTTTTAACAAATCACACACAGGTACAAATGATTAACCAATTAGCAGAAAGACTTAAAAGTTATCCAATAAACAATAATTCTTATAGGCTTATAACAAACATCATAGTCATGACAGGCTTGCAGTTTTGTTCAGCTTTGCTCAACTGCTCTGCGGTTAGCTTGCAAGGCTGACAGGTGTCAGTGTCTACTTGTTACTTTGTGGTTTTAAGCAGAATCAGCACAGAAATTTCCCTAACAATATGGAAAATAATTAATAGATGAGTAAAAGTAGAATCATGAAGGCTAGGCAGAAGGTTATTGCAGTTATCGAATTAAAGAATGAATATGGCATGGCTTAGATGGATGGCTGGGAGGACCGACAGATGAGGATGGATAATACATAGAGGTTGGAGGCAGAAATGAATGGACTTGGCCATACATTGACTGTGCGGGATGAGAGAAGGGGAGGAATCAAAAATGACTCCTGATTTTTTTTTCCTTGAAGGGCAATGAAGGGTCCATTAACTAATATGGGAAAATATGAGGAGAACTAGTTTGGGTGGAACAATAAAAGATCTCGTATTTATTAGACAAGATATTCGAGTTGTATTTGGAATTCCTCACAGCATTCTTATTCAAATTTCTCTGCTTTTGCACATGCTTCCACCAGCCCTCACAAAGCCCTTTCACTCCATTCCTTCCTTGGTACACCCCAGGTGACCCTACAAGTGCTAGCTCAGACGTCTTCACTGTCAGAGAGCCTTCCTGATCTCTGTGTACACCTCCGTTCAATGCTCTTCATTCATTCACCTGTTTACTTGCCTTTTTTTTCCCAATATGGTGAATTTCACAAGGGGAGAAGCTACTTTTCCATCTTCTTTTCCCCAGACACTAACCTAGCTATCCAATAAACCTTTGTTCTTCCAAAGATCTTCCTATTTTACATTTTTATGATGCAAATGGCTGAGGGTTGAGGAGGCAGGACTCACTGAATCTGCTCGAGCGAAATAAGCCAATCACCAATAAAGAATCTGCAAGGATTTTGATCTTTACACAGGCAAAGCCATGGATTTTGGTGGGTTCACCTGTGTTTATGTCTGTGTATTTTTCGTATCTTTGGAGGCGGGAAGAATAAGTAGATATTTTGGTTATTTTGGCTTCCCTAATTTCAGGGCTAAATAACACTTTGGCACAAAGAACTGATGGATGAATGCATATCTGAAAATCATGATAGTCAATGTATTTGGGGAAAAATTAATATATTTCAGGCTTATGAATGATGTGACCGTAGTATACAAGGGACAAGTAATGAAATTCTCAGTGCCAGCACAGGAAGACAATCACTGACTCACTGAGAAGTGTGTATCTGGGCAATCCTGTCTCAACACCTATGTGAGCTGGACACCAATCTTTCAGAACAGATTATTTTCCTTCAGACAAAATATTTACTCTGCGCATTGGAAAAAATTTACTGACCCTAAGAGTAGAGAGATGATGTAAGTGGAGAAGAGAAAATGGTTTATTACATCTAAATTTTTCCCAGAATATTATGGGGGTACAGACATTTTGGTTACATAAATTGCTTTTGTACCACTTAAGTCAATGTTATAAGTGTGCCCATCCCCCAGATAGTGTGCATTGTACCTGTTAGGTGTGAATTTAGCCATCCCCTCCTCCAATTTCTAATAAGTAGGAAAATACTTTCCATGTTTAATCTGTTAAAGCAGATTGTTGTTTTATTGTGTTGTTATTTCAAATATGCCCTTCCATGTACATTAATAAAAGTGATTTATTATGAAAGGACACTTTAAACACTAAACTCAAAAGCAAGGGTTTACTTTCTGCTTATGCTTTCACATTAATTAGGTTAGGTAAGGATGACTTTTTGGTTGATTTAATTTAATTCAAGTGAGAAGGAAATAGTCCTTAGAAGTTGAATACATCTGTCAATACAAAGGAAAATAAACTGAGATTGATTAATCTTTGAAGTCTTTATGTGATTAGAATGTTCAACCTACAAATAAACTTAATCCTAAATGTGAGGTTTAGGATCAGTTCCCACGGTTTGTTTCTTCTTTTCTTTAACAATTTTTTAAGCAGAATATTTGTCTTCTGGAGCTTTTGTTTTGTTTTTCTTCCTTTCTTTTCTACCTCATATTTGCTTATATCTTGGTTTTGTCCTTTTTGTATGTATAAAAGTTCTAAAAATTCAAAGGAAGGGTTCCTTCATAATTTTTGTTTTAATCAGCATTTTCTCTTGAAAAATAACGTGGCACTTTAAGTTTGCTATGTATATATGGCAATGTTTGAGCTTCAGTTCACCATTCTTGAGTCCTGATAGCCTGACTAAGACTTAATAAAGTATGAGGGGAAAAAAAGGATGAGAAAAATTGTAACCTTGAAACCTTGCTAACCTTGGAAAACACTTGATGTAATAGTTTTTATTATTTTTTTGTTAGTATAAAAGTTAGTTTGTTAGTATACTTTTATACTATCCAGTACAAAATCATCCAGTATTTATCAAATAGAAACGTCACACAGAATTAATGCTTATCATTAATTTTTATCATTAATATTTATTATTTTTTGAAAACTATTGTAATCTGTTTTTATTTGTTTTCTAGTCATGGAATATCTTCAAAGATTAATTTATTACAATTTATCATTGTTAATTTTAGCAGTAATATTTCACTCCTGGCAGTCTTTAATTCTAATATCAATGTATATGTTCTTTATGAAGACAATTATATTGAATCTTCTATTACCAGTGAGTGTTTAGATGTATATGTCTGTGTGTGTTTAATTAATGTTTTAAATTAAATATAGTGAACCTATATAAGAATTATAAAAGGTAACCTATATAAGAATTATATTTTTAAATAATAAAATTAAACATAAACCTAAGTTCGCAATAAGAGAACACACGAAATATAACTTAGCATACTTTTGAAATTATATGTGTGTGTGTATGTTTGTATGTATATAGGGCTATGTTATGGCATAAATAGAACCATTATTATAGCTTTTTTTTCTTAGTAATAAACTTGGATATTTAATTCTTTTTCTACTTTTTATTTTCTTGGTTTTCTCTCTGTCTCTTTCCCTCTCTCTTTTTTTTTGGCCAATGTTCTCACATCAGACAGCTTAAGTTGTTGCTTTGCACATTTTTAAAATATCCTTTATGTACTCTACTTTGAATTGCACCGAAATATAATTAAGAATGTTCATAACTTATCTTGCTTGACACTTCTGTGTCATTCAACACAGTTGTCATTTTTTCCAATTAGTTTTATATTATCTCTCTTCTTGAATTCCATATCCATACTCAGTTTATTCTCAATTTTTTTTATGAATTTGTCTTCTAACCATTCTGAAATGTTGATATCTTTATACTACATTCTGCTGCATTCTGTTTCTGTAGCTCTTCTTATTTTATACACTGGCCCAGAAGATTTTATCCCACCTCAAGACTTGCACTATACACTGATCGGTCATGGATATAAATCACTCCATCAAGGTCTGTCTCCTAAATTCCAAATCCATAATTTTGATCATTACTGTGCACAGTCACTTGGATTGTCCACAGATACCTATAAATCATTATTTTCAAAATAAAACTACCCATCCAATATTTCAGTCCTGTTTTTTGTACTCTTTGTATCTTGAGTAAAGGCAACCTATCCACCTAGACTCCAGAGTCAGAAATACCTAATCATCACAACCGTTTCTCATCTCCCATGACCAAATGAACTCAAACTCATCTTCCCTCTCTGACTTGCTCTTTGTCATTGTTCATTCAGCTTTTATTATTAATCTATACCATAATTACTGTTCAGAGCTTTTCTCTCTGCCTCCAGGTGTGAAAACTTCCAATCCACTCTCCCATTACTGTCAAAGGGATTTTTCTACATTAAAAATTTGATTATGTCACTTTAGCAATTAAAAGTATTTCACTGACTCTTATCATCCTTCAGGAAAAATAAAATCCCAATCTGAGTCGTGGTTAACAAGGCCTGTTACGGTCTTGCCTCTGTATTTAATGCAGTCTCGGCTGCATTTTCTCCATGTTTCAACAAAACTTGTGTACTCTAACCACACCATAATGCCTGGATGCTATATACATTCCCTATATACTTTTTCTTCTTTTTAAACCTTTTTACATAAATAAATTCCTTATTCACCTGCCAGAAAGTTTCCTTCACAAACTCCTGCCCAACCATGTCTCTAATCTTCCAGGGCAAATTTCTAATTTTTTTTTTTTTTTTTCCAGTCTCAACTCTTCTATTTAGCAATTGTCTATGTGTTTATTTCTTCATTGTTTATTCGCTGCTGCCAAAACCAAGATGCTTGCCGGTGGGGACCGGGCCAGCGGACCGCTGAGTGGTCGGAGTGAGCCCAGTGACAAAGGAGGCCGAGCACCTCTGTCCAGAAAGCCTTCTGTCCCCAAGACTGCCACTCGAGGCTTGTCAGGGTCAGCTGCTCCGCCCGGCTCCCCCGTCTGCCTGGGCCTGGCCTACCTGCCCTGCTGGAGCAGCGCCCCACTGGTGGACGAGGAGTTCCTCCTGAGGCTGTGCCCCTCGCTCTGCTATGTCATCAGCGGCCAGGACCCGCACAAGGAGGAGGGCATGCGGGCCGTCCTGCACGCGCTGCTGGCCAGCAAGCACCAGTGGGCCCGCGACCTCCAGGTGACATTGATTCTCACCTTTGACTCAGTGGCCATGAAAAGGTGGTACGAGGAGACACGCGCCGGACACCAGGCGCGGTGTCACCAGGCGCGGGCATCACGGTGCTGCTCAGCAGCAGCATGGTGTCCACGCGGGACAAGGCCTTCCCGGCCTGCAGGGTGGAGTTCTAGCCGTGCCCCCGACACGTCACCCTACTGCCCCACACTGCCTCTGCCCCGACGTTCCCCGCACCAGAAATAAACTGTGCGCTCTGAAAAAAACATAATAATAATTAATTCTGAGCCCCTACTAGATGCCTGGAACCGCGTAGGATCCGCGCATTTGCAGTAAACCACAGAGATGGCCTCTGCTCTTGTTTTAGCCTTTCTCTGAATCTGTTGGTAGACACCCTCTCTGTTCTATTCCATTATCCTATGAGCCTCTCGATGAGAGGGATTTTTCTTATGTATTTTAAACCAATTTAGATTTTATCACGATGGCTAATATAGGATAGGCATTTGCCAATATTTATGAAATAATTGAATAGTAAGGAGTAATTTCCAATTGCCTTAATGGTATGCAAACCAGCTTTTATTTGATATTGTTTTAGATTTTCTGAACAGATAAGGCAAATCTATCTATACAGTAAGTTAAGGTAGAGGCTGTAAAATTCTGCAAATTCTACTCTCTCTAACTGGAATGTACTTCCGGATTGCTCTTTATGAATAAAGGGTACTCTTTAATGCCTACTTCAAAATCATATTTCAGGAAATTCATGCATGATGCAGTTGTCATCACTCCTTTCGCCCTCCTCTGAACTCAGAGGAAGGTTTTCAGATACCACTCATCTAACAATTGATCTATGCTGCTTTATAATACTTAAAAGTTTTATTATGAATTAACAACGCTGGCTATTTCTTCCTCAACCATGTAGAATCAGACAGCTGCCAATGCTTAAGTTCTGCTCGTTTGGTTCTTTTACATGAAAAATGGTTCACTAACCATTTTTTCTGTCATGTTAAAGGTAATATTTAATCCTTTCTGTTTCCTTTTGTGTCAACTGCTTTCTCATGGAAGAATTCATTCACAACCTTTCTCTCCAATTGCTAGGCAGTGCTATAATTTGTATCTCACTGGGACCAAAGGTCCGGGCTTTTTAACACAGACTTCAGCACCCAGTAAATTGTTTGTAATATGTAGCACACAGTGAGAGTAACCATTTGAATTACTCTTTTAGTTTTAACAGAGCACTATCACTGTGAGGAGCCATCAGAACACTAAATACAACTTCAGGATATTTCTGGTATGTTGTCAACAAACCACACAGAGAAAAAAGAGAAATTTCTAAATATCAGCATATACAATTGAGCTATTATTTTTTTCTTGCATTGCACCTTTTGTTCTCTGTGTCTTTTATTTTTGTCTGTCTCTTCCTCCACAGAACTCCCTGCTATTTATAGGACATCCAAACATAAACCAGATGCAAAGACAGACATATGCATGTCCTCACACACTGCTTCTTCACATCTGAATTTTCATCACAATTCCTTTCTTAAATATTTATTTCCTCTCCTATTGGCAGAAACTTTTTGTTTGTGTGTTTGTTTATTTGTTTGTTTTACTTCTTTTATTATTGACTGGGACATAGGAATGGAAAAAGTAATTTAAAAATTTTGATTCTAATTAATTTTCTTTTGAAACGTGGTTTAGGGTGCACTGGCTTTCATCATAATTATTGAGAACCTCAAGGAAAAAAAATAGTAAAAATAATGAAGTATTTAAAATCATACATTATCGAAATGCACAAACGTTTAATTTGGTGTTGTCTTTCTGCTTTAAATAAAACAGTATATAGAGATGATGAGAAGAAATAACTCAATATGTGATATGAGCTATTATGTTTGTGGCAAATGAAAACTGGCTAAAAATTCATTGATTCCTCTCTCATTGAAAGGTAGGATCTATTTCACTTCCCCTTGAATTTAGGCTGCCTATCACTAATAGGGTACAATGAAAATGACACTATAGCAATTATGGACCCAGCCTTTAAGAGAACTGGCATTTTCTGCTTCCTTCCTTTTGGAATTCTGATCCTTTAAGTGAGTCTCACTACCTTGCTGGTATTTATAGATCTCTGAGATGACTTAAATACAAAGAGACTCAGTTGAGCCCAGCCTTGCAGATGTTTCTTCCAACAAAGCAGGTGGGCAAGAGAAGTGTTTTTGGACATTCCATACCAGCTTAGCTAACACTCCATACATTGAGATACTTTCCTTGCCAATGAAGTATGGAGCATAAATGCTCAAATTCCTGACCCATGTAAACTAGTACAGCCACTATGGAGAATAGTGGAATAGCATGGAGGCTCCCAAAAAACTACAAATAGAACTGTCTTATGATCCAGCAATCCTACTAATAGGCAATTATCCAAAGGAAAGAAAATCAGTATATCAAAGAGACATCTGCACCCTCATGTTAACTGTAGCACTATTCATAATAGCCAAGAAATGAAATCAACCTTAGTGTTCATCAACAACTAAATAGATACAGAAAATGTGGTATATATACACAATAGAATTAGAATATTATGCGGCCATTAAAAATAAATCCTGTTGTTCATGGCAACATGGATGAAACTGGAGTATATTATGTTAAGTGAAATAAGCCAAGAACAGAAAGTTAAACACTGCATGTTCTCATTCATACATAAAAAGCTAAAAAAAAAAAAATGGACCTCATAGAAGTAAAAAGTGAAATAGAGGATACTAGAGGCTGGGAATGGTAGGGAGAAGGGGAAAATAGGGATCTATTTGTTAAAAGATACAAAATCATTTAGGAAGATAGGAGGAATAGTTCCAGTGTTCTATATCACTGTAGGATGACTATAGTTCACAATAATATATTATATAGTTTCAAATAGCCAGAAGAAGTATGTTGAATGTTCACGACACAAAGAAATGATAAATGTTTGAGGTGATGGATATACTAATTACCCTGATCTATAATCTTACATTATATGTATTACAACATCACTATGCACACCATAAATATGTACAATTGTACTGTATAAATTTAAAAAAACAAAAATTTAAAAATATCATAAAACAAAATGACTATTCTTTTAAAGTACTATGCTTTGGAATGTTATGAAGCAATAGTTAAAGAAATGATGGTTGTTACTAAAATGTAGCATATCAATATATATTCTAGTTGTTGCATATTTTTACTTTAATTTTGTTTTATTGTAGAATTGTTTCTTTTAATTCAATTCTTTGATATTATAAAAGATCTTTCTCAAAAATATTTTGGACATTAAAAATTTCTTTCAAGAATTTTTCAGACTTTAGAACTTTTGTTTAGTATGTCATAAATCTATTTCTATAGCAATAGCAAAGCTAAAATTTACAATGATAGTCAACATTAAAATATATTATTCAGATGTTATACAAAATTTTACCTTTATAGCCCATTTAATCTGCTGTATTGCAAATAATTTCATTAGATGACCCATTCTTCTTCCCTTTTGCATTTTATATTCAAATTGAGTTTAGACATTTTCTTGAATCAATATTGTTATGACACGTCAAATAAAAAAGAAAATAGAAAATGGTAGTATGAGGCCAAGGTTGAATTCATTACATAAAAGAAGTTATCAGGAATTGGCAAAAAATGCCTCTAGTAGCCTGTGTTTTCGAAAGGAAATAGCTGCACAAACAAGTCTATGAAAAGAGAAAATAAAATAACAAAGGAAAACATGCCAAAGGCAAAAAGTACATTAATCAAAATATAAAATATATAGTTTTATGGAGCATTTTTGTAAAATTGCATATCTTAGCCCTTAAATTTTAGTAAAATATCTTTCTGTCTCAATTTTAGCAGAACAAAGCCAGCTTAATATCTCTGGTCTGCCACTTTGTTTAGTTATCATAGCAGAAAACACATATATTTACAAATACTCATTATGGCTTACCTACTTCACTAGATTTCATTTTTTCTGAGCTCCTTTATGTGTGAGTAATAGTGAAATAGTGAAGTGCTACTTCCATAAGATGACAGGCACATTTTCTCTTCTAGGGAAAAAAAAAAAAAAAAAGGACAAAACCATTTGTGAAATTAAGAAACATTTTTAAAAAAGGAAAAAAAAGGAAAAAAGGAAAAGAAATGAATGCATTTCCATGTTTTTGAAGAACTCACATTTTTTAAATGCTGCATATGCTACATGCCAAAGGCATAGATACCATCTACAAGAGCCAGTCTATACCAACAATAGGTGCCAGATGTTTATTTTCTCTGAAAGAGGTATTTTCTGAGATTTTTATGTATGTAATTGATGATTAATGTTTAGAGACTCTATTTCTGTTATTATAATTATTATTATTTATTGGATTATAAAATGACAAAACAGTTATTCTCATTGCTGATGGTATATTTGTTTATATTCTTTAGGACACAGTATCAAACTCAGGATACAGCATTACTAATAGATTTTTGTGTGTGCTTTTTAAGTATGTCATTTTTCTGGCAGAAATAATGGAATTTTGTTATGCTGGCAGTCCTTTTGATTAAACACTATTTCTTCCCTTATTAATCAGAATATTCTGATACAACTTTTGAATGTTTTGACATAACATTTTCTTTATAAGTCTTGATTATCTATCAAAGTTACATGAGCACTGATTTTTGCTGAGTCTTCAAATGATCTCAAAATACTATATTGTCAGATTTGATGAACCATCTATAATGTATTCTTTTATCCCTTTTCACTTATTAGCATGTTGGTTTCCCTCAATGGCCTCTCTTTTCCTCCCTGTTTTTAAAAAGAAATCATCATTTTGGAATAAGAAAATCAAGAATAATTTCATGTATAATGTTTTACATTTTATGAATTATTAATATTTTATGGAACATTCAACTAAATATTTCTACAGAGAAATAGAAATTCTGATAAGATCATTAGTCTTTTGACATAAGTAAATCAAGCTACATTTAGAGTACAAAGAGCAAATAGTTGGAAAAAACACATCAAAATTCACAAGAACTCCTTCTGAATTTAATAATACACAGTGACACGTAAGATCTCACTAGTGGAAGGTACAAGATTGAACAAGTAAGAGGTATCAAATAACAAGCCACTGGACAAATCAGCAGGAAAGAACAAATGGATACTTTATTCCTCAGCTGTTCAACAAATATTTGTTTACTCCCTATATTGTGCATAATACCACAAAGTAATGTTCCATGCCTTTTAGCCCAGATAGTTTTATTAAATTTGAGTAAGACATTATCCCCGCTGTCAAGAAATTCACTGTCATTTCAAACACACACGATTAAATATGTTAAAAGTTATACTGTGTATATGTAAAGTACGTAACATGGGTGAAGGAGGGCGTCCCTAAACCTGACTACAGCAGTTTAAAAAAAAAAAAAAAGCCTTCAGAAAAGTAATATTTTAATCTGTAATGAGAGCAGTAAGATTTAAGCATGATAATAACTAAAGAACGAGCAACAGAAACATGAAAATGCAAGTGTGTAACTATGAAAACCTGACAAATAAGAAGGGATCTAAAGTTCAAGGTCTGAACATGCAAGATAATGCATAACATCGATTTGAAAAGAGTGTAATTAGACAGAGAAACACCATTTAAACAGCCCCTGCAATTTTGGCAGTGCATTCCAGTCCCTTCCTGTAAGGAGGGTTCTCTGACCCATAAACTCAACTCTATCAGGCAGCTAAATCCCAGTAATAGAGAACAAAGTATCAGATTATAACTAGCTAAGGATCCTGGCTATCAAACTCATCATAGTAACTTCCCATGTATAGATTACATGCTAATTAACAACCGTCTTACTAAACATTCCCTCTACTTGTAAAGGAAGAGAATGTGCTCATTCATTAATAAGAATCCCCAGTCCTCTTTGCCTTCTGAATGATGTTTTAAAAATGAAGCCAGGGGGAAAAATGGCAGAGTTAAGGTAGCCTCCCAGATTCCTGCTTCCAGAGAAAGAGAAGTAGATCTTGGACTGCTATACACAATCGGATCTCTCTCCCACAAAAACAGTGAAGTGAATCAGTGGAGATTCAGCGGGGTACACACAAATCAGGAAAAAGAATAAGGTGAACGGGAGATAGGAACGCAAAACCTGGAAAGAGTGGGACAGACAATAGACAGTGAAGTGTGAGACGGCTATGCCAGCCTGGCCAGTAAGTGCACCGGGATAAGACCTTCACGAGACAGTTTAGCTTCCCCACTGACTTACAAGGCCACTGAGAGTCAGGGGCTTGTGTGAAGTGGATGTAGAATTGTGTTAGGAAACGTGGGGCTCAGTGGAGAGGGGACACAAGCGGGAAGCATCTTGAACTCCCCAGAGCTCCATGTCAAGACTGCACCGGAGAGGGGAGGAACTGGTCTGGGCTACCGCCCGAGGCAGTTAGGAGTCAGGAAGCTGGTCTCTAGCACCCAGCCGGTCCTGAACAGGGAGGTGATTACTGAGTAGAGGACTCTAACCTGGAAACTGCCGCTGGCGATTGGGACTGCTCAGGGTGAGCCAGTAGAAGCAAGAGCTATTGCTGGACTGGTGTGAGATTGGGGGAGGGAGACATAAAGGAGGCGACAGAGCACCCCGGTGACTCTGACTCCCTGATCAGGTACCTCCCAGCCCCTGAGTGGCTCCCTCTGGAGCCAGCGCCCTGAGGGCAGGCTAATGCCAGCTCAGGGCCCACAGCAGGTCGAAGGTGCGGAACAGCTCCCTTCCCCCAGCCTGGGAGCTCTCACAACAAGTTCTGCCCTTCCAGGACATAAAGTCAATTAGCCAGGCCAATTTCTTTGAGCAGTGAATTCTGAGTGCCTCCTCAGTTGTGAGGGGCAGACGCCTGCGGAAGCTGAAGGCAGTGGGGTGTGGAGCAGGTTGGGAAGGCACCCCCTCCCCCTGGCCAGCATCTTTTGTGCAGTCTTTGAGCTTGTAGCAGCAACACATAAAGAGCCACTCCCTCTCTGAACAAGCACCAGTCCCTGGGGCTTTGGCACTGATCAATAGCTGACAGCCCACTGACTTTCCTCGCCAGACTGGTTCACGTAATCCAGTACGATTGCATTTCCGCGTCCGATCAGCTACCAACAGAGAAATCGCCATCTAGAGAATCAAAATCCTGGCAAGAGACCAAAACAAGTTCCCCAAGTAATCCCTTCCATCAAGAAAACCCTGGACAACATACTAGCGGGTCCCTCTAGCGGCAGAATAAAACAAAAGTAAGAGCGGATCCAGATGGCAAGGACCTAGTGAAAGATTTCTGGAACTATGAAAATTCAAATGGAAAGCACACCCCCAAAGAGGAACACCAGTTCTCTAGCAATGAACACTAGCCAGGTTCAGAATACTAAAATGACAGAAGAAGAATTCCAAACATGGAATGTAAGTAAGCTGAATGATATGCAAGGAAAAATGGATAACCATCACAAGGAAACCACAAAAAAAAAAAAAAAAAAATCCAGGATTTGGAAGAAAAATTCACTAAAGAAATTGAAATATTAAATAAAAATCAAACCAAACTCCTGAAATAAAGGACTCATTCAGGGAACTTCAAAACACTGTGGAAAGCCTCAAGAACAGGGTAGATGAAACAGAAGAAAGAATTTCAGAGATTGAAGACAGCTCCTTCAAAATGAATATGTCAGTCACAGAGATTACACAGAAAATAAAGAAAAAAGAAACAAGCTTACAAGAAATGTGGGATTATGTGAAAAAAAAAACTTGCATCTGATAGGGGTGCCAGAAAATGAAGAGGAAGCCATGCAAGGGCTGGATAACCTATTTCAAGAT
>CAUYSK010034700.1:0-23377 GCA_963575035.1 Avahi laniger
TTTCTATATATTTTTAGTTGTTCGATTAATTTCTTTCTATTTTTAGTAGAGATGGGGTCTCGCTCTTGCTCAGGCTGGTCTCGAACTCCTGAGCTCAAACAATCCGCCCGCCTCAGCCTCCCAGAGTGCTAGGATTACAGGTGCGAGCCACTGCGCCCGGCCTGCCTACTGATTTTTAAATACAGGGAGTATGAGTCTGTAGATAGAACAGAGTATTAAGTAGGCTTAATGGCCAGTGATCCTCAGAGTACATCAGAACTGTCTATCTAGTGACTAAACAGTCTGCTTTTAATTCACTCTTTGAGGTTAGGGAAATAGGTTAGGTTTATGCATAGGGAAAATTCTGAAATTAAAATTTTAATGATCTTGAGTGGAAATAATCTAGGTGAATAGGAATTAAATGAAAGAGTATGGGCCAGGCGTGGTGGCTCAGGCCTGTAATCCCAGCTCTCTGGGAGGCTGAGGTGGGAGAATGGATTGAGGGCAGGAGTTCGAGACCAACCTGACCAAGAATGAGACCCCGTCTCTAATAAAAATAGAAAAAATTAACTGGCCAACTAAAAATAGAAACAAAAAATTAGCCAGGCCTGGTGGCAAGCGCCTGTAGTCCCAGCTACTTGGGAGGCTGAGGCAGGAGAATCACTTGAGTCCAGGAGTTTGAGGTTGTTGTGAGCTAGGCTGACACCTCGGCACTCTAGCCTGGGCGACAGAGCAAGACTCTGTCTCAAAAAAAAAAAAAAGAATATGAGCTACATCCTCAGTCTACTTAGTAGTTTATGAGGTTAGTTTCTGTGAATATAGCCATTTGCATGATTTCCACCTCTAAGTTCTATTAAGTATGTATTTTTTCATAATGACTTTTTAAAAAAAGTTGTTTAAAAAAGTGTTTAAAAACATAAGATTTTTAAACACCTTGTTATTTTCGTATATTTTCAGCTGCTTGTGCGCTTTCTGAGAAGGACATAACAAGTATTGAACATCATCAAGCCGGTAATAACGATTTGAAGACCATTAAGAAGCATGCAACTGAGATGCATCCAGAAAAGTATCAGGGTAGTTCTGTTTCAAACTTGCATGTGGAGCCATGTGGCAAAAATACTCATGCCAACTCATTACAGCATGAGAACAGCAGTTTATTACTCACTAAAGACAGAATGAATGTAGAAAAGGCTGAATTCTGTAATAAAAGCAAACAGCCTGGCTTAGCAAGCAGCCAACAGAGCAGATGGGCTCAAAGTAAGGAAACATGTAATGATAGGCAGGCTCCCAGCACAAAGAAAAAGGTAGATCTGAGTACTGTTCTCCCATATGGGAGAAAAGAACGGAATAAGCAGAAACCTCCATGCCCTGAGAGTCCTAGAGATACCCAAGATGTTCCTTGGATAACACTAAATAGCAGCATTCAGAAAGTTAATGAGTGGTTTTCCAGAAGTGATGAAATATTAACTTCTGTTGACTCACATGATGGGGAGTCTGAATCACATGCTGAAGTAGCTGATGCCTTAGATGGTACAGATGAAGTAGATGGATATTCCACTTCTTCAAAGAAAATAGACTTACTGGCTAGTGATCCTCCTGATCCTATAATACGTAAAAGTGAAAGAGTTCACTCCAAACCAGTAAAGAGTAAAATCGAAGATAAAATATTTGGGAAAACCTATCGGAGGAAGGCAAGCCTGCCTAACTTGAGCCATGTAACTGAAAATCTAATTATAGGAATAGTTGCTACTGAGCCACAGATAACACAAGAGCATCCACTCACAAATAAATTAAAACGTAAAAGGAGAACTACATCAGGCCTTCGTCCTGAGGATTTTATCAAGAAAGCAGATTTGGCAGTTGTTCAAAAGACACCTGAAAAGAGAAATCAGGAAACTAACCAAATGGAGCAGAATGGTCAAGTGATGAATATTACTAATAGTGGTTATGAGAATGAAACAAAAGGTAATTATGTTCAGAAAGAAAAAAATCCTAACCCAACAGAATCATTGGAAAAAGAACCTTCCTTCAGAACTAAAGCTGAACCTATAACCAGCAGTATAAGTAATATGGAACTAGAATTAAATATCCACAATTCAAAAGCACCTAAAAAGTATAGGCTGAAGAGGAAGTCTTCTAGCAGGCATATTCATGCACTTGAACTAGTAGTCCATAAAAATCCAAGCCCACCTAATCATACCGAACTACAAATCGATAGTTGTTCTAGCATTGAAGAGATAAAGGAAAAAAATTCTGAACAAATGCCAGTCAGGCACAGCAGAAAGCTTCTACTCACGGAAGATAAAGAACCTACAACTGGAGCCAAGAAGAGTAACAAGCCAAATGAGCAAATAAGTAAAAGACATGCCAATGATACTAACTGTTCAAGTTCTAACAAACTTCAAGAATTTGTCAATCCTAGCCTTCAAATAGAAAAAACAGAAGAGAACTTAGAAACAATTCTGGCATCTGATAGCACCAAAGACCCCAAAGATCTGGTGTCAAGTGGAGAAAGGGTTTTCCAAACTGAAAGTGGAGAAAGATCTATAGAGAGTACCAATATTTCACTAGTACCTGATACTGATTATGGTACTCAGAACAGTATCTCATTACTGGAAGTTAACACCATAGGGAAGGCAAAAATAGCACCAAAACAATGTGTGAGTCAGTGTGCAGCCATTGAAAACCCCAAGGAACTAATCCATGGTTGTTCTAAAGATACTAGAAATGACACAGAGGGCTTTAAGGATCCATTGAGACATAAAATTAACCACATTCAGAAGCCAAGCATGGAAATGGAAGACAGTGAACTTTATACTCAGTATTTACAGGATACATTCAAGGTTTCAAAGCGTCAGTCATTTGCTCTGTTTCCAAATCCAGGAAACCCAGAAAAGGAATGTGCAACAGTCTGTGCCCATTCTAGGTCCATAAGGAAACAAAGCCCAAAAGTCACTCCTGAATGTGAACAAAAAGAAAATCAAGATAAGAAAGAATCTAAAATCAAGCATGAACAGACAATTAGTACTACTGCAGGCTTTTCTGTAGCTTGTCAGAAAGATAAGAAGCCAGATGATTATGCCAAATATAGCATTAGAGAAGTCTCTAGGTTTTGTCTGTCATCTCAGTTCAGAGGCAATGAAAATGAACTCATTACTGTAAATAATAAACATGACATTTTACAAAACCCCTATCATATACCATCACTTTCTCCCATCAGGCCATTCGTTAAAACTAAATGTAAGACAAATCTGTCAGAGAAAAGGTTTGAAGAACATTCAGTGTCACCTGAAAGAGCATTAGGAAGTGAGAACATCATTCCAAATACAGTGAGTACAATTAGCCAAAATAACAGAGAAAGTGCTTTTAAAGAAGCCAGCTCAAGTAGTATTAATGAAGTAGGTCCTAGTACTAATGAAGCAGGCTCCAGTGTTAATGAAGTAGGTTCCAGTGATGAAAACATTCAAGCAGAACTAGGTAAAAACAGAGGACCTAGATTGAATGTTGTGCTTAGATTAGGTCTTATGCAACCTGAAGACTATAAGCAAAGTCTTCTTGTAAGTAATTGTAAACATCCTGAAATAAAAAGGCAAGAAGAAAATGAAGGGGTAGTTGAGACTGTTAATACAGATTTTTCTCCATGCCTAATTTCAGATAACCTAGAGCAGCCTATGGGAAGTAGTCATGCTTCTCAGGTTTGTTCTGAGACACCTGATGACCTCTTAGATGATGATGAAATAAAGGAAAATATCAGCTTTGCTGAAAGTGGCATTAAGGAAAGATCTGCTATTTTTAGCAAAAATGTCCAGAGAGGAGAGTTCAGCAGGAGCCCTAGCCCTTTATCCCACACATGTTTGGCTCAGGCTCACCAAAGAGAGGCCAGGAAATTAGAGTCCTCAGAAGAGAACATATCTAGTGAGGATGAAGAACTTCCCTGCTTCCAACACTTATTTGGTAAAGTAACCAATATGCCTTCTCAATCTATCAGACAAAGCACTGTTGCCACTGAATGTCTGTCTAAGAAAACAAAGGAGAACCTAATATCTTTGAAGAATAGCTTAAATGACTGCAGTAACCAGGTAATGTTGGCAAAGGCATCCCAGGAACATCACTTTAGTGAGGAAGCAAAATGTTCTGGTAGCTTGTTTTCTTCACAGTGCAGTCCATTGGAAGACTTGACTGCAAATAGAAACACCCAGGATCCCTTCCTGATGTTTGATCCTCCTTCCAAACAAATGAGGGATCAGTATGAAAACGAGGAAGTTGTTCTGAGTGACAAGGAATTGGTTTCAGATGATGAAGAAAGGGAAACTAGCCTGGAAGAAGATAATCATCAAGAAGAGCAAAGTGTGGATTCAAACTTAGGTATTGGAACCAGGTTTTTGTGTTTGCCCCAGTCTGTTGATAGCAATGAGCTAAATGTTTATGCCTTTTGTGGAGCACATTTTACAAGTTTCCAAGTATAGTTAAAGTAACTGCTTCTTAAACTTGAAACATATTCCTCCGAAGGTGCTTTTTTTTAAGAGTCAAAAGTTTTTCACCCAGCTAGAATGTCATCTTTGATTTAATGAGATTTAAAGTCCTAATTATTGGTGGACTGACTTCTAGTTTTCATTTTCTGAGAGGAAATCCCAGTGTCCCAAAGCAAGGAGTTTAATCATTTTGTGTGACATGAAAGTAAAACCAGTTCTTCCAATGGGAAGAGAAAGATGCAGCCAGTTGTAGTGTTTATAGTCTGTTTTTACATCTGAACCTCTGTTTTTATTATCCAAGGTGAAGCAGCATCTGGGTATCAGAGTGAAACAAGCTTCTCTGAAGACTGTTCAGGACTGTCCTCTCAGAGCGATATTTTAACCACTCAGGTAAAAAGCACATGTGGATACGTGTGGTGTCCTTTGCTTTCAGTGGTATATATCCTACATTTTTACATTTGCTGACATCATCCCTTTGAATTAATTGGATAACAATTGTGTGTGGTGTCAAATTCAATTATAAGCACCTCGATGGAATGCATACTACCTTTTATTTCATACACACACACCATCTAGCTCACTACACAGCACTAAATACTGAATTTAATGAATAAGCTAAACCTTCAAACCCCTTTGCCCTATAGAAAAAACATATATGAAAGCACTATTGTATCAAGAGAGGGGTATGTTTCCTTCTTGGTACCAAATGAGGGGCTATAAAGTTCTCTTCCTGTTAGAAACCATCTAGCATTTCACTGTTTTGTGGATATTTCTGTCTTTTTTCTTTTTAATCTACTAGTTGTTTGTTCTTTACTGCCTATATGTCATCTTTTTTCTTTAAAAAAGAAAGTACACAATTTTACTTCTGAGACCTAGTAGTGAAAGCCAATAATTTGGTTACTTATGAAGCAGGTAACAGCTTTATCATGTCTACAGCACTGGGTAGCATGAATGTTTCTGTACTCAAAGTAGAATAGTCTCCTGGAGAAAGCATTCTCTGTCACAACATCTAAAAGTTAACATCTTCCTCATAGAACCTGGTTCTGTCTCCTAATTTTTATTTTGTAAAAGGGGCACCAAAATTTTCCAAGTCTTCATATTCAAAATTTCAGACTCACCTCAGCTTATTTTTTTTATGCATTTGTCTCCCACTAGATTGACAACGGCTTACAGTTGCCTCTGTATTCCTAGCACAGGGTCCTATGCGGAATACACACACAGCAATTGCTGGCAGTAATTGGTGAGAGTTCTATACCTGACTGTGTGACCTTAGGCAATTTGCTTACCTTCTCTGAACTATAATAGGCACATTCTTTTTTTTTTTTTTTTTTAAGACAGAGTCTCACTCTGTCACCCTGGGTAGAGTTCAGTGGTATCATCATAGCTCTCTGCAACCTCAAACTCCTGAGCTCCAGTGGTCCTCCTGCCTCAGCCTCCCAAGTAGCTGGGACTACAGGCACACGCCACTGCGCCTGGTTGATTTTTCTATTTTTAGTAAAGATGGGGTCTGACTCTTGCTCAGGCTGGTCTCGAACTCCTGAGCTCAAGCAATCCTCCTGCTTCAGCCTCCCAAAGTACTAGGATTACAGGTGTGAGCCACTGTGCCCGCATCAGACACATTCTTAAAATGGAGCAATCTGGACTCCCTCGAATCATCCTATCATGACTTATTTTTCTCACCTACATCTTAAATACACTTTTAGCTGCCATCAAGTGAATGACATTTTTTTCCAAACTTCCTAAAGAGCCAGATAGATGAAATTGAGAAAAGTCTAATATTCTTACAAAGATAGATATACATGTGTATAGTAGAAAACTTAGAAAATACAAATAAACAAAAATCATCCATGGATGAACCTTGAAAACATGTGAAGTAAAAGAAGTCAAACATCAAAGGACAAATGTTATATGATTCTACTTATATGAGGTACCTAGAATAGTCAAATTCATACAGACAGAAGGTAAAATAGTGGTTAGCAGGGACTTGGGGAGGGAAGAATGGGGAGTTATTGTTTGATGGGTACAGATTTCAGTTTGGATGATGAAAAAGTTCTGGTGATGAGTAGTGGTGATGGTTACACAACAATGTGAAAGTACTTAATGCCACTGAACTGTATGCTTAAAATTTGTTAAAATGGTAAATTAATACTTTAAGTTATCCAGAAATGGTTATTATTAACTTATTGGTGTATATCCTTTCAGTCTTCTTCCTGTGTGTGCACAGAGGTGCTTGTGTATACCTTATCTTTAAAAAAGTATTTAGATTGACTGTGTGCGGTGGCTCACACCTGTAATCCTAGCACTTTGGGAGCAAGGTAGGAGGATTGATTGAGGCCAGGATTTCGAGACCAGCCTGGACTATAGCGAGATCCCATCTCTACAAAAAAAAAATGTTTAAATTGGCCAGGTGTTGGGGGCGAGCATCTGTAGTCCCACCTATTCGGGAGGCTGAGGCAAGAGTATCACTTGAGCCCAGGAATTCAAGGCTGCAGTGAGCTGTAATCACGATACTATACTCCAGTCTGGGCAACACAGTGAGACCCTGTCTCAAGAAAAAACAATTCAGATAATATACATACATTGTAATCTAGTTTTTACTGTGTCATTTAAATTCTTCAGTGACTTTATTTTTAATTACTATACAGCATGCTATCTTTTGGGTGTATCATGATTTATTCAACCTATTGCTAAATGTGGAGGGTTTCACGGTTAGAGGCACAATGTGCTATTATGTATGGCACTATAGTAGACATCCTGGTAGCTAAACATTTGTCCACATCTCTGATGATTTCCTTAGTGTAAATTCCTAGGACTGGAAATTTTGGTCTTTGATACATACCGTTAAATTGTTCTTTAGAAAGATTAAACCAATTCGTGCTCCTCCAGCCCCTGTGGTATTTGATAGTTCCCATTTTCCTGTACCTTTGCCAACACTGGGTGGTATCCAGTTTTAAAATCTTCTAAATCTTAGTATTGCTATGAGGACTACAGGTACAGAAGGCTTGTCTTCTACTGTCCATCCTCTGTACAGAGCAAATCCCTCCAGGCCTGAAGTCCCTTGGAGTCACCAAGAAACCTTTGAGATGACTGCCCATTCTGTACCTGAGTTGTCATCAGTATTGTCTCTCCACTTCTGCAGGATTGCCATGGTGACTAAATTGATGAAAGACTTAGAAGGCCTTTCTCTGTTTACAATTCCTATGATCCTTTCTGGATGTGAATTTAGGGCTCTGTCAATATGCCTGTCACCTAAAATTGTCCCTTGTGTTTTAAAGTTTTAGGTTCCAGTTTCTGGTTCCATCTGCCTTAGCCAGACTGTATTATATTTGACATTCAATAAACTACCTCCTTGCTCTTTGTATTTCCGATCTTATTCCCAGAGATATGTCTATTTGTTCGGGATTCATTTTACAAAGTGTTTTTATCAAGCATCTACCCAAAACAGCTGAAGTCAGATTTCAGGATAACTTAAATCTAGAGTAGCACAGACAAGCAAAATGATTGAAGTGGGATCTTTCCCTCATTTGTAAAGAACCAATGAAAATGGCAGAGCACGGTGGCTCACGCCTGTAATCCTAACACTCTAGGAGGCTGAGGTGGGAGGACGACTTGAGGTCAGGAGTTCAAGACCAGCCTGAGCAAGAGCCTGACCCCATCTCTACTAAAAATAGGAAAAATTAGCTGGGCAAGGTGGCACACATCTGTAGCCCCTGCTACTCCAGAGGCTGAGGCATGAGGATCACTTGAGCCCAGGAGTTTGAGGTTACAGTGAGCTGTAATGGCGCCACTGCACTCTACCCAGGGTGACAAGTGAGACTCTTATCTCAAAAAAAAAGAAAAAAAGAAAAGAGAAAAGTCCTGAGAAGTGTATAGGAGATAGGGAATTCCTAACCTGGTATCATTAGTATCTTTTTTTTTTTTTAAATGGAAGCCTGATAAACTATATTCATTAATTTATTTCTTCATTAAACATTCACTGAATATTTTCTGTCTGCTGGGCACTGGAGAGACAAAAATGATTAAGGAAATATCCCTGCCATCTCATGTGTTCCACTTGAGTATACTAATGCATTAGCAGTGTAAATCAAGCACTGAGGAATCATGTGTTCCTGATAGAGATGGATTATTGGTGGGGACTTCCTAAGGAGACATTCAAGCTATGCCTTGAAAGATGAGAAGAATTTTTCCAAGTGGAAAAACAGGGGAGGCAGCAATTGAGGTGAAGGCGCAGAAGCATGGAATGCTTGGGAAACACAAAGTTGTCCTTTGTCACTGGAAAACAACATATGGAGGATGTTGGGGAGAGATAAAACATAAGATGAGGGTGTGAAGGGCATTTTGAAGCTATGCTTAGGAATTTGGACTTTATCCTGAGGGCAATAATGGCTAACAACTATATAGTGTTCAGATAGTATTAACTTTATTATCTGGGCACTGGTATACCACTAAGGTCCTTATGAAAGAAAAAGACATGCTAAACATAGCTTTTTGGGAACTTCTGCAGTAATGTAGCTGTATTAAAAGTAGAAATCAAAGTAGCATAGTGGGAATAGAATAGAAGAGGAGAGGTAATTAAAGGACCACTTCAGAATTTGAACCAAGAAGTCTTAGTAACTTATGGGTTTTGTTCTTCTAATTTGGCCACCTTTTCTGCCAGGGAATTTGACTTAAGTTATAAAGTAATGCCCTTGGGAAAACTCAATGTAAAGTTATCTAATTCTCCCATTACTATTTTTTAAAATTTTCTGATCTAATATTTATTAATATTTAATGGCCACCTAGAGGTTGGATGTGATGGTTGTGATAGTAGTGACTAATATAGCTTCTGAAGCATTGGTCAGATAATCTATGTGTGGTTTTATTCCGGGTTTACTGAGGCAAGGCCTTGGCTAGGGTTTGGTCAGTGATGTAACTACTCATGAGTACCACGTGGTGGCAATGGCGTTTGCTGTGGACATTGGCAGCAAAGCAGTCTCAGGGTAGCAGCAGAAATCTTTGTGAAACTGGGAATACATTTTCTGGTCATAAAAACCTCCTGAAAACTATGAACTTAGTGTAGTAGGAGAAAGAAAATGGCTTGTTTTTAGTAGAGGGCAAAGTCAATTTCAAGAATTAGAAGAAGAAACAGGGTAGAAAAAAAAAAAGAAACAGGATGAAATAATCTGTTTCCCCATCCCCCAGGCTCGCTGGCAACCACTGATGTTCCTTCCAAAAGTGATGAAGAAATGTGTATTTTGGAAAACTTCTGTACCTAAAGTTCTTTGTTTATCAAATACCTTAGACTTAGATTTCTTCATGAAATGGAACAATAAACAACAGGAACTCCATAAGCAAGAAGAACTGGTGTTAAATTGAAAACAATAACTGTCTTCCTCACAGGCTTTTTTTTTTTTTTTTTTTTTAGGTAGTGTTTTGGTCTGTCACCCAGGGTATAATGTAGTGGCGTCATCATAGCTCACTGCAACCTCAAACTGCTGAGCTCAAGCGGTCCTCCTGCCTCAGCCTCTCAAGTAGCTGGGACTATAGGCGTGCACCACGGCGCCCAGCTAATTTTTCTATTTTTAGTAGAGACGGGGTCTCACTCTTGCTCAGGCTGGTCTCAAACTCCTGAGCTCAAGCAATCCTCCCGCCTTGGCCTCCCAGAGTGCTAGGATTACAGGCGTGAGCCCCTGCACCTGGCCCTTATGGGCTTTCTCAGGGCTCTTTCTGTTGGATCCTTCCTTCTAGCACATCCTTCTCTCTAATGATCTCTAAGTATCCTATCCCTGTTTAGAATGGCAGCACCATGAGGGCTGTATCCCCAGCAGTAGGACATTATACCTTAGTGCATAATGAATAGTAAATAGTTGTCTAATGAGCTGAACAAATAGGTAAATTTATGAATTAGTTCTTCGCCTTTTCTGTTAGAAACTAAAGGTTCAAAGAATTCCGGAAAAGGAAGAGTCCTTATGAGCCAGTAATCTAGGTAGGATTACTGATAGTATTTTTCTAAAATGCTATAGGCAGGAGGCTTTTTCAACATACATCAGTTTAAAAATCACACATTTTTATATGGACTAACTTAAATGTCTTATGAGTCTCACAGTACCAAATCTTTGAAACATAGCCTATATAAAATGTTAACAGATTAATGCTAACTTTAAGTAGCCATAGTACTTAAGTACCTTAATTATTTTTTCACTCCCTAGCTTAGCTTTTAAAGAAAATAACCAATTTCAAAGGACATCACAATAAAGCAAATCTATTTGGAAGAATTTGAAGATTTTTTTCCCCCACTGTCATCATTCTGAAATAATTTCATGGGCTTTAATTGCACAAATGTGGTTGGATTAAAGATGTTCAATCAGAACTCATAATTCCATACTAGGTGATTTCAATTTCTGTGACGAAATTAATTGGGGTGATATATTTTCACTTGAGTATGGAAAATTTCTCAAAGTATATAACTTTCTTGGTGTCATTTTTCTTGTTTTTGTAGCAGAGGGATACCATGCAAGATAACCTGATAAAGCTCCAGCAAGAAATGGCCGAACTGGAAGCTGTGTTAGAGCAGCACGGGAGCCAGCCTTCTAACATCTCCGCTTCCCTCATAGCTGATTCTTGTGCCCCTGAAGACCTGCTAAATCTGGAACAAAACACATCAGAAAACGGTTTGTAGTATTCACCAAACACTGTTATCTTAAGCAAAATTCGTTCCCTCCCTAAACCTTTATCTCCTAAAAAGTAAGGACCTAGCTCCAACATTTTATGATCATTGCTCAGCATGTATTTATTGAATCATTCCATGGGTGATTAGGGAGCCTTGGTTGTAGTCCCTGCTCACAACTAATTTACTAGTCAGACGGACCCATGACAATCATTCGTGTCATTGTCTGTTTGAGCACCTACAATGAAGAGGTGTTGTGGGGAGCATACAGGAGATAGATAATATAGTCCTTGCTCTTAGGAAGCTGAGTGGAATGGGGGTAACAGGTAACCCTTTAATTTCAGAAAGATTAAAAAAAAACCACTCAGACATATTCCTATAACACTGATGTCATATCACATTGACTTATTTAATATGCTTTCTGAATTGTAGGAAGAGACATCATATATTTCAGAAACTATGCTTTGATCCAGAGTCAGGTGCTTTATAACAATGCGATAGTTGTTAGCAAGTCCAGTTGGACCTGAGAGGCTACCATTGGCGTAACCAGGCAGGTGGGGTTAATCAGAGCTGACTTCCTGTGAGAAGTGAGCGCTGAGCTGAGGAATAATGTGGCATAAATGAAGGAAAGTGAGATGAAAATTTGAGTTTTTAAATGGAGACACAACACATCAGGCAGGTTTTGAAATAGGGGCAAATACGTAGACACACAGGAAAGGCTCCGCGTGGGGTTCACACAAGAAGCTTGCTGCTTAGAAACACACCAGGTTGGCAAGCCCTCCCAAAGTGCTCTTCCTCACTACCTCCATGATCCCTACCTGACCAAGTTCCTTCTCCAGCACTCCTTTCCACAGTCCCGCTGTGGGCCCTAAGGGCTTCCTTTGAGTCTTTGTAGGAACTCAAGTCTTAATTATTCAGAACAATGGCCTTAGTCCCCAAGAGTGCCTTGCAGTATTTTTATGTTCAGGGAGAAACAGTAACTCGGACATGAGAAGCTAGGAACTCTGTTGCTATGGCAGTGCTTCAAAATGTATTTCTTTAAATGCTTTCTTTGTAACTGTATCTTCATTTAGTTCATCTCCCAGATAATGAAGTTCAGAGTGCCATCTCCGGTACAATTCTCTTCTTTGGGGTGCTTTTACTATCTTCGGTCTAAAAGCAGACCAGACTTTCAATTCTAATGCAAAAGACATAAATGTTATTGTCTTTGAACACTAGTTTTTTTTTTTTGTTTGGTTGGGATTTTTTTCTTTTTTTTAAGATAGGGTCTCGCTCTTGCTCAGGCTGGTCTCAAACTCCTGAGCTCAAGCGATCCTCCCTCCTCAGCCTCCCAGAGTCCTAGGATCACAGGCATGAGCCACTGCACCCAGCCCCAACTCTAGTTTTGAGCCTTTTCCCCCACTTAAGTTTTTGTGAGTCTAACTGAAACTCAAGTTAACTTCTTTTTTTGAGACAGAGTCTGGCTCTGTTGCCTTGGCTAGAGTGCCGTGGCATCAGCCTAGCTCACAGCAACCTCAAACTCCTGGACTCAAGCGATCCTCCTGCCTCAGCCTCCCGAGTAGCTGGGACTACAGGCACGCACCACCATGCCTGGCTAATTTTTTCTGTATATATATTTTTAGTTGTCCAAATAATTTCTTTCTATTTTCAGTAGAGACAGGGTCTCGCTCTTGCTGGTGTCGAACTCCTGACCTTGAGTGATCCACCCGCCTCAGCCTCCCAGAGTGCTAGGATTACAGGTGTGAGCCTCTGCGCCCAGCCTAATTTCTTAATCCTAGGGAAAAGAGTAGTGTTTACCTTCTGCAGTATTCATGACATTTTTTAAATAACTTTTTATTTTGGAATAAAATTAGATTTACGGAAAAGTTGCAATGGTAGTACAGAGAGTTCCTGTATATCCCTCACCCAGTTTCGGTTTCTCCCTGATGTTATCTTACATTACCATTATCTCATATTACCACTTTTGTCAAAACTGAGAAACCAAACATTGGTGTACTGCTATCAATGAGTGAAATGCTAGACTTTATTTGGATTCCACCAGTTTTTATTTTTTAAGATCCAGTATTCTTAAAGATGATGAAAGTTTACAATGGAAGTGAATCAGTTGTGGTGGATGGGTTATCATTTCTTAACATCTTTTTCCTTCCTTCCCCAGTATCTTCCTTGATTCTTCCCAATACCTTGTATAATGCTTAGCACACAGTACGCAGTCAGTGAATTTATTAAATGTTTTGTCTTACCCATATTTCCTACCCACAAAGAAGGTAAGAGGTAAGACACCCAGATAAAGGAATGATTTAGGAGGGGACTGTGGTATTGTTCTGGAACTCGGGCTCTGGATCCCTGCATTTAAACTTTCCTAAACCAGCCAATAAGTATGTCCTCACATCACAAGGCCTACACTGAGCTTGCTAGTCAGAGAATGAATTAAGGATTAAGGGGGAAAAGAACAGAAAGGTTTTGCTTTATGTTTTTTAGGTTCTATTGAGTTACTGACTCCTAACTCAGGTTACCTTATTTTATTCATGGCTTGAGGCCCATTGTAGTGAAAAGAGGAATTTATATAGTAAATGTTCTTGTGACTTTTTAATAGCTATGATTATGTCTGAGCCTTATCCCTGCCTTATACTTTTTTTAAAAATCCCTTTCAATGATTAATTCTGTTTGGTGTGATTCCTTAGAAGCTGCACATTACCCCCTTTTATCAATTATCACCCTGTATTTGGGAGTAGGAGGGTGATACCTATATTCATGGTTAAACCATGCTTACTCTCATCAGCTGGGAGCTTCAGGCAGAATTCTTGTGTTCCTTGAAACTCACAGGTCCAGAAAAGATGAGCATAAAGAAAATAATAAATAATTCATTTGAAGATTACTTAGGAAATCAATGATTATTTCCACCCTAGGCTACCTAGTGTCTTAAAAAATAGTTTAATTAATACAATCCTTTATTTAAATTTTCTGCCTCAATTTATGGATTTTAACTTTTCTAATAAAAGCTCAAAATGAGTTATAGCCATCAGTGACTGTTTAATGGATAGAAGACATTTATAATTTTTAACTTTTTTTGCTTTTTAAATATTTGTGCCTTTAAGCCACTTCCTAGAAGACAGTGGCATAGTAATACATTGGGAGGAATTAATAAAAAGGATAGGCCGGGCGCGGTGGCTCACGCCTGGAATCCTAGCACTCTGGGAGGCCGAGGCGGGCGGATCTTCTGAGCTCAGGAGTTTGAGACCAGCCTGAGCAAGAGTGAGACCCCGTCTCTACTAAAAATAGAAAGAAATTGGCCAAACAACTAAAAATAGAAAAAAAATTAGCCGGGCATGGTAGCACATGCCTGTAGTCCCAGCTACCTGGGAGGCTGAGGCAGGAGGATCCCTTGAGCCCAGGAGTTTGAGGTTGCCGTCAGCTAGGCTGAGGCCACGGCACTTGCCCCAGGCAAGAGAGTGAGACTCTGTCTCAAAAAAAAAAAAAAAAAGGATATACTAACATGCCAGAACTTTGTCTTGGGTCTGTTTTGTGTTTTTTCCCTTCTTGTGTCATTTCATTATTAGTTCCATGTATTACTTCAAGGTTCTTATCAACCAGCACCTTGGGGTTTTTTTGTGTATGTGTTGGTTTTTTGAGTTTATTTCTTTGTGGTTTTTCTTCTTTTTCTTTTTTCAGTAATTGACAATATGAAACAAATGTCACCTGTTTTTTTTTTCTCATCTGACCCCTCACTCCTATTTCCCCACACATGCAAAAGCTCAAACCTCCATCTCATAGTCTTTGATATAGAGGCACTGGGGATGGAAAAAAGAATATGCTTTGTGCTTTCCAGACTTTTCCTTTCTTATTATATGAGAGGATTTGTGCATAATTTAGTTTGCTGCAGAGATAAAAATTTGTTATGTATTCTTGTTTTCTTATTCAGGGCCAAAAAATATAAATGTATGTGGTTTTCAACCTTGTCTCAGCTGGGTGTCTTTATTTACCCAGTCTTAAAATATTCCTTTAATTATCATTATTTTTTAATCACTTAGTTCCATTTGGTACTAGCATCTGTCTGTTGCAATACTTATGTTTATAAAATTTTGTCTGATATACTTATTTAAAAACTAATTTGGGCCAGGCTCAGTGGCTCACGCCTATAATCCTAGCACTTTGGGAGGCTGAGGCAGGAAGATCTCACTTGAGGCCAAGAGTTCAAGACCACATTGGGCAACATACTGAGAACTCATATCTGCAAAAAACAGAAAAATTAGACAGGCATGGCGATGCTAACCTGTAGTCCCAGCTGCTTGGGAGGCTGAGGCAGGAGGATCACTTCACTTGAGCCCAGGAGTTTGAGGTTACAGTGAGCTATGATGACGCCACTGTACTTTAGCCCAGGCAACAAGTGAGTGAAAATTTTTTTCACCAAAAAAAAGAAAAAAAAATTCTTTTTTTTTGATTGTCACAAATTGCTACTTTTGAAAAAAATTGATATCCTCATCTGAATTATCACCATCAGGACAAAGAAATAAAATAGATTTCTTTCTTTTCTCATTCCATTTAAAGCAGTATTAACTCCACAGAAAAGTAGTGATTATCCTGTAAGCCAGAATCCAGAAAGCCTTTCTGCTGACAAGTTCCAAGTATCTCCACATAGTTCTACCAGTAAAAATAAAGAACCAAGAGCAGAAAGGTAAGAAACGTTAAGTTGTGGTATCTACCATCTTTACTTATATTGAACTCTTGTTAACTTTTTTCACCATATTTTCTTCAGTTTTTTGTACACAAACACTTAGAACCTCTCGTTGCTTTAGGGCACTCTATTGTTTAATTGTATATAGGTTTTTTGGACCTACAGCATAAGCTATAACATGTGAAATGTGCAATTAGACAGATCTGTCCCTTCTGAAGATCAGAATAAAATATAATAGAACTAAAACCTAAACAAGCCTGGAGGGTGACGATAGACTTCTCCAAGGCAGCTTTTGCCTTAATTGAAATTTTTGGCTTTCTGGAAAAAGTTTAGCTATTTATTTACCCCAGGAAATGTTCAGAATACCTTTTAGGGATGTGTATTCAAATCACTATTGATATAAGACTGTATAGCACTTTATATTTTTAAAAATACCTACTTCCTCCTTTGATCTTTTCTATTAAGATTGTGAAAATAAAAGGACAAGTTTGAGACTATTGTTCTTTCCTATTTGATAGTTCAGGAAAGAGAGACACAGAGCCATTAGCATCTCACATCTTCCCACCCTAGGAAGGAAAAGGAATTCATGTTTCTTGAGTTTCTGCCACATGTATATATTTTTCACTTACCTTTCTAGGAATGGTGACAGGTTGTCAGTAATATAATCATACCATCTTTTCCAAGCCGCTTGGACTTGACTGAGGATATATTTTTGAGGCTAGTGTATTGTGGCTATGACAGAGAATGAAAACATCTGGCTTCCATAGGCACTAAAGCCATGTTTAGAAGTAATGGCCTCCCTGGCATTCTTTAACCAGTGAGCTAACTGTCCATTTAATATTCAGACTAAATATTCCTGCTCCTTTTCCCTCCACAGATACTCAATAGAGATTTCTATTATATAATAGAACCTACGCATTGATTGGACTTCCTCTACTAGATTACTTGAGAGCAGCAATTCAGGTCATGCTTTAGTGCCTGACTCATAGTAAGCACCCAATAATTATTTGAATTAATTAATCTCTTAAAATCTATTGATTTTAATCCCTTTAAATCTATTGATAAGTATTTTACTTTGCAAAGTCCTAAACACCTGAAAGAGTAGAGGGACTACTTAGTTGGTGCATATGCTTTTCTAACAATATTTTATAGTTGGCTTTTGTTTTTACAATGACTTTGGACATTGAAAAGGCAGGGAATAAGATTGATTCTATAAATTCTGCCAAAATTGAGTAGAAAAAATGAGTGTAGAGATGTCAACATCAATCAACTTTCTATCTTCATAAGAGATCTGATTCTAACACATCCATTTGGACTTGAGTGGAATATAGTGTGTAGAATTTTGAGTGAGTGGCAGTGGATAATTTGGTAAAATTTGCTGACATGCTTTTAAAAAGCTAGGAGATATACTGCCTCAGACCAGCCCCCAAGGGGAGATGTTATGTGTCAGCCCTAACATACTGGCAAGCAGCATGAATCCAGACTTCTGGGCTGTCACATGGGCTCTTTTTTGCTAGTCATTGTTGATCTCTCTGACAGTGAGCTCTTTCACTTGTGCTTTGGCTGCCCAGGAAGCATGATTAGTCCTTTCACAATTGGTGGTGATGGTTTTCTCCTTTCATCCATCTTTCTAGGTCTTCCCCTTCTAAGACCCAGTCGTCGGATAATAGGTGGTACATGCACAGCCACTCTGGGAGTCTTCAGAATAGAAACTGCCTGTCTCAGGAGGAGCTCATTAAGGTTGTTGATGTGGAGGAGCAACAACTGGAAAAGTCTGAGCCATATGATTTAATGGAGCAGTCTTCTTTGCCAAGGCAAGATCTAGGTAATATTTCATCTGCTCTAATAGAAAAAAACACTTTTATTTTGCTCTGTATCCTACATAAAGATATTCTGATTAATCAACTTTAAGTGTACTAATCTGTCATGGATACCCATTTTTTAGGAAAATAACTCAAGTGTTAATCCAAGTGTACTTGAAAATTATTAGAGTTGTTAATCCATCAATCAATATTTTAACAAATGGTTTAACTAACGATTTTGAGGATGTGGGAGTCTTGATGTGTTCTAAATATTTTAATTCAACTGTCAGGAGTCCTAAGACTGTAGAATGAAGTTTTAGGCCTGTCCTTTATTGAAAAATGAGTCAGATCCTGAAGTAAACTCTTCTTTTATAAATTAATTAATATAATAACTATGTTTTTTATGCTTTATAAATTACTTTTAATGAATGGTATGTTTTATGACTTATAAATCAAAATTTTAATCTGTAAATAAGGTTTTTAATTAATCCTCAAAAACACATTATCATAAAAGGCACTATTTGGCATCAAATGTGGTATTTGGCCATGTTCGTTAGGGTTGTCTTAGGAATCTCATACGTTCTACTTAGCTACACATAATTCCTGATAGCATGACATTTTCTGAAATGTTTTGGGAATGATGTCTCTGCTATTTTTAATTTGGCAATGATACCTGTTGATTTATTAAGTGAAAAGGGTAATGATGCCATCATGGATGAAGAAACAAAAGTAGAGCATTTGTCACATTTTTCAACCTTTCTTTCCTTCCTTACAAAAGTGCTATATGTTCATTGTCCAGAAATTGGACAAGATGGGAAATAAAGAAGAGGAATATTTAAAACTACCTGTATTGCCAGGCCCAGTGGTGCACCCCTATAGTCCTAGCTATTCTAGAGGCCAAGGTGGGAAGATAGCTTGAGCCCAGGAGTTTTAGGCCATAGTGTGCTATGATTGCACCTGTGAATAGCCACTGCACTCCAGCCTGGGCAACATAGTAAGACCCCATCTCTATAAAAATTGAAAATAAAGTAAAATTACCTGTATTCCTATAAGTTAACAATAAAATATTGCTGTTTCTTTAGTGATTTTACCTAAACTTTTATTTTTAAAATATACTCATGATAAATAATATTTGTTAGCTATCTTCTTTAATATATTAGAGAAATTTTTCGATTTTATTGTATATCAGTGTTTATATTCAAACTGTAATGAATGAAGAGTACTCCACTGGACTAGACAGAAGTATCATTATTTAATCTATTTTTGAACATCTAGATTGTTTCTAAAATTATACTATTATTATATAAACAGTGTTGCAGGAAATATCTTTATAACTAAACCTTTACATATATCTTTTATTTCCTTAGGATACATTTCTAAAAGTAGAATTTTTGGCCAAGCACAGTGGCTCAGGCCTGTAATCCCAACACTTTGCGAGGCCAAGCAAGAGGATTGCTGGAGCCCAGGAGTTTGAGGCCAGCCTGGGCAACATAACGAGACTCTTGTCTATACAAAAAAACTTAAAAATTAGCCAGTCATGGTAGTGCATGCCTGTAGTCCCAGCTACTCAGGAGGCTGAGGCAAGAGGATCACTTGAGACCAGGAGTTCAACATTGCAGTGAGCTGTAATCGCACCACTGCTCTCTAACTTGGGTGACAAAGAGAGACCCCATCTTTACATAAAAATTTTTTTAAAAGCCTAGCAATTTTGACTGACACATGTTAAGACTTTTGCTATATATACCCTTTGCTATATATACCCTAAAATTTTTTTTAGAAAAATGAAACCACTTTGTACTTTCACCAACAGTGTATTAGTGTACCCATTTTTTTCTTAACCTAACTTCATTGGTCTTTTTAATTTTTTATTTATTTATTTTTTTTTGAGACAGAGTCTCACTCTGTTGCCCGGGCTAGAGTGCCATGGTCAGCCTAGCTCACAGCAACCTCAAACTCCTGGGCTCAAGCGATCCTTCTGCCTCAGCCTCCCGAGTAGCAGGGACTACAGGCATGTGCCACCATGCCCGACTAATTTTTTCTATATATATTTTTAGTTGTCCAGCTAATCTCTTTCTATTTTTAGTAGAGAACGGGTCTCGCTCTTGCTCAGACTGGTCTCCATCTCTTGAGCTCAAACAATCCACCCGCCTCAGAGTGCTAGGATTACAGGCATAAGCCACCACACCCGGCCCGGAAGGTCTTTAGCAGAGACTAGAACATTGTAATTCAAAATTCAATGTCATGAGAATAAACTACTTCTCCCAATCCTTGCAGAGGGAACCCCTTGCCTGGAATCTGGAGTCTGCCTCTTCTCTGATGACCCTGAATCTGATCCTTCAGAAGACAGAGCCCCAGACTTGACTCATGTTTGCAGCATGCCGGCTTCAACTTCTGCATTGAAATTACCCCAATTTCAAGCTGCAGATTCTGAGATGAGTCTAGCTGCTACTCATAATACTGAGACTGTGAAGGAAGAAAATATGAGCAAGGAGAAGCCAGAATTGACATCTTCAACAGAAAGGGTCAACAAAAGAATATCCATGGTGGTATCAGGCTTGACCCCAAAAGAATCTGTGAGTGTGTCCACATGTATCTCCCTAATGACTGTGACTTAATAACAAACTGCAAACAGTTTTATATAAGTACTAGCAACGAATAACCTATAGCAAGAAATCCAGGAAACAAGTATAATCTTATGTAATTTAATTTCTATTACTAATTAATGAAAATTTAGATCTAGAGAAAGCTATAATGTGTATTATTTTCTATATGTTGAGAAAATAATTAGTAAATATTAGCATAAAAGTTACACTTTGGAGTATAATACAGCACTTTTGGTTTTCTTTGGGTTTTTTTGAGACAGAGTCTCACTCTGTTGCCCTGGCTAGAGAGAGTGCTGTGGTGTCAGCCTAGCTCACAGCAACCTCAGACTCCTGGGCTCAAGCTATCCTACTTACTGCCTCAGCCTCCCGAGTAGCTGGGACTATAGGCATGCACCACTATGCCCAGCTAATTTTTTCTATATATATTTTTAGTTATCCAGCTAATTCCTTTCTATATTTTTTAGTAGAGACTGGGTCTCGCTCTTGCTCAGGCTGATCTCGAACTCCTGAGCTCAAATGATCCACCTGCCTCGGCCTTCCAGAGTGCTAGGGATTACAGGCGTGAGCCACCGCGCCCGGCTGATACAGCACTTTTGAATTTGAATTATCTTTTTATCTACAAAAGCAGATTATTATAGCTCTACTCCCCAAAAGGCATCTTTTTCCCACCTTGGTTCACTTCTGAATGAACTTACCAGTATGTATAATTAAATCCAGACTGGTTTCAAACATACTTCCAGATAGTAGCATTTCTCCAATATTCATTTGTCTTTATCCTGGCTTGTAAGATAGTTCAATAGCCTGCCCTGTCATTTCTGCCTACAACACCCCTTACTATTAGGATTTTGGCATTTCCTTCAGCCTCCACATGCCAGAAGTGAGAATTGTTTCACATTGTGGAAAATACTCACTAAAATATTAAAACCACTAAAGCCTGGTTTCTACTTTGGTGTTTATAGATTTCAGAAATCCTGGGGAATTTACCTCCTCTGTAATTAATTGTCATTAGCATTGCTTCCTAATAGAATAATTGAGTGAAAATTTCTTTAAGACTGTGATGAGAGGCTGGGTGAGGTGGCTCACGCCCTTAATCCTAGCACTCTGGGAGGCGGAGGCGGGAGGATCCCTGGAGGTCAGGAGTGCGAGACCAGCCTGAGCAAGAGGAGACCCCCGTTTAAAAAAAAAAAAGATACTATGATGAGATAACATACCAGACTGTCCAATGAGTTCGGTAGTGGGTGCTGTTTATTATGCACTGAGAGATAACTAAGTCATTCTGAAATATCTTTCTTAATATTATCCTTCATAAGATTTCTCATCCTAACTTCTCCATAGGTTACAATTCAGCATAACATTTTCTGTGGCCAAATGTGCCCCACTACTAAAAGGGCAAAGTAAGCTGTGTCTGCCTTGGTAGATACAATGAATAAGTGCACGATGCTATTAACATTCTCATCTCACAACCCCGTGCCCGGATCAGCACTTTGCTCTAAAACTTTACCTGTGTCTGTTTAAATGGCTTTTGATCACATGCCTACACATCTAGAATTCCTGTTTATTCGTTGAAAATTAGCATTTTTTATCTCTTTGTTTTGGGAGTTCAACTTCTCAGAGATGGCTAAAATGGTCTAATCTTTCTCGCCATGGGCAATTCTGAGCTCCAGATTAGACTACAAGTGGCTTGGGTACATGTTGTCTTTAAACAAGCAAAGAGGAAAACTTTGAGCTCTATTCAGACTTGCTGAAGTGTGGTAAATTTATGATGAAAGCTACTGACTGTATTACAGATGATTAATTCTGAAGCCCATATTAATATGATCTTTTCAGCAGTTACTCTTCTAACTGAACACTGTTTCAAGGCTGGGATTTCAGCAATTATTCAGTTCAGAATTGCTAATGATCCTGGCAGAGGGCAGTGGCAAAAGGGGGAGGATGTCATTAGCTTCTCTAGCCTGCCTTTTTTCAGTGCTCTGTGGCAGTATGGAGCGAGGCAGCATGAAAGAAAGATGGCCTGACCTCCACTGCTATATTGCGCAGCACATGAGTATTGGTGTGGGTGGCGACGGCTAGTAAATGATGGCCCTTCGTAAACAAAGTTATTTACCAGATAGTAGCTACCAGTTAGGTCACTGTGTCCATAATGAATCTAGTTAATTTCTTTTACTGCCTATTGATTTTTATTTGGTTGATAGACAGTAGCTAGAGGACTCTAGACTTATTTTAGGAAGAATATGAGTCTCTTCCAATCCTCCTTTAAAGAAAGAATTGATAGTTTTTGCACTGACCTTCAGAAGCATCTTGATTTGAGTGTTTTGTGACTATCAGAGGGTTGAATCTTGGTTTTAAGCCACATATATGTTTAGTGTAACTCTGTATGGGCTAGTTGCCTCTCAGCTTATAAAGTATAAGCTGATAAATCTAAATTATAGTGTTACTATACAAAGAAACTGTCTTAGGAAATCAAATAATATCTGCTATTAAAGACAAAATTAATATTTTGAATTCTTGGTTGTAATTCCATGTCTTCTAGCATAGACTATTTTAGAATTTCTTCCTCAGTTTTGTACATAATTTTTATTAAATTATTTATTTTGAGACTTGAGGCATGTTAGAATAAAAAAGATAACACCCTTTCTGAGAAAAATGGAGACTTAAAGCTAGAATAACTAATATTCTAAGCTGTGTACGAAAGGTAATTTATTATAATGTAATATTTGATTTGATTTCAGATGCTTGCACACAAGTTTGCCAGAAAACACCACATCGCCTTAACTAATCTAATTACTGAAGAGACTACTCATGTTGTTATGAAAACAGGTATACCAAGAACCTTTACAGAATACTTTGCATCTGCTACATAAAACCACATAAAGAAATAGGAATATTTGTTAAGCATATCATGCATAATAATCTTCTTTTTTTCTTTTTTTTTTTTTGAGACAGAATCTCACTGTGTTGCCCGGGCTAGAGTGCCGTGGCGTCATCCTAGCTCACAGCAACCTGGGCTCAAGCGATCCTTCTGCCTCAGCCTTCCAAGTAGCTGGGACTACAGGCATGTGCCCCCATGCCCGGCTAATTTTTTCTATATATTTTTAGTTGTCCAATTAATTTCTTTCTAATTTTAGTAGAGACAGGGTCTCACTCTTGCTCAGGCTGGTCTCGAACTCCTGAGCTCAAACAATCTGCCCGCCTCGGCCTCCCAG
>CAUYSK010034701.1:0-11717 GCA_963575035.1 Avahi laniger
ACTTGTGTGTACATATAGTAGTAACATTCATCAAGTGTCAGGCAGATGGGAGAGGGGCGGAGGGAATGGGTATATTCACACCTAATGGGTGTGGTGCGCACCGTCTGGGGGATGGACACACTTGAAGCTCTGACTCGGTTGGGGCAAAGGCAATATATGTAACCTAAATATTTGTATCCCTGTAATATGATGAAATAAAAAATAAAATAAAAATTAATTAATTAAAAAATAAAAACAAAAAAATAAAGTATTATCCATTATTGGGAATATGCTTTTAGAAGTAAAGGATGCTAACTCTAGTGCAATGAGCTGCTGTAATAATAAGGTACAGTTGTACAGCACATTACAAATTACACATTAACATGTCCTTTTATAAGCCAAAAAAAAAAAATTTAAACCTCATCATACACCTTGAAAATCTTGAATGCCTCCCTTTCAGCTAAGGATTCAGTCCAAACTCCTTAGCAAGGTCCTTCACAACCAGGTTCCAAACAACCTTACCAGTCTTATTTCTAACTACACTTTCACACACACTTTATGCTACAGCCACATTCAATTAAAATTCCCTGAAAACGTAAGTCTTTACCTGAAAAACTCTCCTCTCACTAGGAAACTTCTGTATCTTTCAGGACACATCTCAAACGTCACTCCTTCAGAAAACTTTCCCCAATTCCTAAAAGCAGAGACACATCCACTTCTGTGTTCTAATAAACTTTAATAACTCTCCTTTGGCATTTACCATCCTGAACTGTCATTGTTTACATGTTTCCTTCTTTCTTGGGACTGAATATCCAAAGTGAAATGACTCTGCCTTAAAGAACTCTGAATCTTCAGAGGCCAGCATAATGTTTGACATGCAGTAGATGTCTTGAGGCACAGTAAATTTTGAATGGAAGACATGCCTGGTAGTTAAATGTAGGATTTCTTAACCTGGGGGGCTCAGAGATCTGAGTCCAGAGATAGAATTCAACGTGGTCCATGAACTTGGATAGGAAAAAAAAAAGTACCTCTTTATTCATTAACCTCTAACTGGAAGTTACCATTTTATTCAAATATGAATGTAGGTAACAAACCATTCTAGTATAAGCAATATCTGTGACTCTGTATCAACAGAATTCGCAAATATATTTATATCATACTGCATTACAAAGAAACAGAACAAATGAATTGTGTTGCTGTATATATATGGTATTGAAAATCTTATTTTATGAATACCCTCATAACTTTTTTGTTGAAAGTCCCTTTTGATTACATGGGGCCCTGGACCTATTATATCATGACTGATTTAAATAGTTTCCTTCAGAACTCTCCCACAGCCCACATGAACTTTGAATTCTTCTCAATCATGATGGAAATTCAATTAAGGTTTAAACACAATAGAAATTCTGGGTCTCTACCACGGTCCACTGGGGTTTTTTTTAAGGCGTTTTGTGTCTTTTACTGTACAGTAAACACCTAGAAAAGAGGAAGAATCTCTTAAAACACTGGAAAGTTAGAGGGTCTTGAAGATAATTTCTTTGCACAAATGGGGTAAGCTAAGAAAAATCAAATAGCTGGTCACCTATACTTTTTTGTATACCCCTCAACCTTTGTACTGACAAACTCGTTATAAAAACAAAACAAATTAATTAACAGTTCTTTAATAAATACTGTCATGTTTGACTTAACACTTTTCTCCTAGCTAGCAAGTTTCTTTAAAGCAATGTGTTGGATGAGGAGGCAGCCAACCATTTTCGGGAGTCCCTCTACCACTAATAAGATCTTGAGAAGTCAGCTTTATCTTTCAATGTCTCAGTTAAAATCACTAAATGATTTGAAATCATTATATGCTCTCTCAGGCTCTTGCAGTTTTCACACATTCACTCTTCTTCATCATTCTTACTGGCTTCAATAACGCCTTTCTGATGACCTCTCCAGGTGACCCTGCTCTTAAGCTGTAGGCTGTCCTCTTCCAGAGAAGATACCTTGAGTCACCGCCCCCAAATAGCCTGGTCCCTCCTTTTAAAGACACACACACCCACCCACCCCCAAGTTGATGTAGGTTCTCTCCTATCTTGTCAACCAGTTCCACTCTCTGTACCCTTTTTGCCGGCTAGCTCCTGCACCCAAACCTCAGTCCCCCTTTTCTCTCATCAAATCCCTTCCTTTTCCTGTTGCTCCCCCCAATAGGGGGTGGAGGATCCTGGGGCACGTAAGTCCTCAGTCTCTTAGGAGTTACACGGTCTTGCAATTCAGCTCTAGGACCCCAACGACCACCCCAATCTGATACACGCATCTGTACCCAAAGGGCCCCCATTTCTAACCAATCACCTCCTCCCCTCCCCGCAAAGCACTGCTCCAGCCCTGACAGCTTGAGCTCGGCCCTCAAGCCGCTCCCGCAGCACCCAGGTCCTACCTGCACTGGGGCTCTAACACCGCCCACGGCCTAACCCAACTCCACGTCTTGCTATCCCCTCAGCCCACGGACCCCGACCCGGGTTCCTTTCGGACCCAGTGTTCTTTTTCCGCAACCCCAGTCATGACCCCACATCTGGCTCCTGCCTGTTCCCCGGGCCTGGAGCGCCACCCGGTGCAGACCCCGGCCAGCCGTGCACTCCCTCAGCGCCCCGGACCTCGCGCCCCGCACCCTCCCCAACCCTAGCCAGGCCGCCGCTCCCTCCAGCGCCCCCGCCCGCAGGCCCGGGGCCCGCTCCCCAACATGGCGACTGAGACACAAGCGAGGCGGGCGGGGCGGCTCCGGGCCGGGCCCGAGTGCCGGCCGTGCTGCACGGTCGCCCGGCGCCATTTTCCCGCGCCGGGCCCGGGCGGCGCCTCCTCCCCACGAAGCCAACAGGGCCGGGACCGCGGACGCCCGGCGGGCCCACCCCTTACGGGCCCGCGTCGCCGTCGCCTCACCTGAGCGCGGCCCCGGCCCTCCCGGGCGGGCCTCGGAGCGCCAGCCCGGGCCGTGCGTGCCCGCCGCCCTCCGTGCGTCCGTCCGTCCGTCCTCGCGTGCACCCGTCCGTCCGGCTGTCCGCGCCCGGCCGCCCGCAGCCCGACCCGGCAGGGCCTCAGGGAGCCGGCGGGGAGGGGGATGGGCCGGACCGGGCCGGGGAGGGAGGGGGAGGGAGGGAGAAAGGGAGGGAGCGCGAGAGGGGGCGGGGCGGGCCCGAGGGGCGGGGCATTGTCCACGTGACCAAACGTTCCCGGGAGCGCGAGGTGGAGCGCGCGCCACCTCACTTGGGTGCTGAGTGCTTAGTGCCGGGGGAGGGGGGGGGTCGCAGGGATCTCTGGTTCCTTACGCTGTAATCTCGCCAGTGGCCCCCCCATTTGGAAGCACTGCACAGCCCTACGCAAGCGCCCTAGCTCAGTATCCTTGAGCATGTCAGCTCCAAGCCTCAGTTTACCCATCTAATCTATGGGGACAGTGCTTATGAAGAGGCAATGGGGGAAGATATAGAAAGCACTTGTCACAGTGCCTGCCACGTAGTGTCTGATAATAACTTTAAGAGTGATAAAGATAACAGCCTTTATTATTACTTGCCTATGAATCCGCTCTACCCTTAGCCGTCAGTACCACCCTTGCAAGCTAGGTGCTCAATAGTAGAATTTTTGAGTGAACGAGTGTGGCCCCTCCTCTCTTCCCAAATGTAGAGAGGCCTCCCCAGGACTGGAGTTGATGTCCGTCATACAGGCCTGGATTCATAGCTTGGTATCTGTGTGATTTGTCTTTGCCTCTCTAAACCTCAGCTTCATCTGTAAAATGGGAGTTAGGGGGCTGTTATGACCATCATCGGAGATAGGTGAGCAGGTGCGTCATAAACTAATTAAATATGTCAGTTATATTGGTCCCATTTAAGAAAGGGAGTCAGGAATCCTTTCATTTCAGAAATATTTTCTGAGCATGCTGTGCTCGGACTGGTGCAGTAGCCACTCACTGCCTTTTCACATCCAACCAGACCCCCCCAAAATCAATTCTCCACCCTGCTGTCAGAGTAATGTTTCTAAGTTGGAAATCTGATTATTTCACTCTCCTACTTAAAAGCATCTCATGGCTCTACATTGCTCTTAAGATAAAGGCCAAATAAATGTCTTCTGCTGCCCTCCCCACATCACCAGACTTATTTCAGGGGCCTCTTCCCCTCTCTCTGGGTCATAACTAAAGTGACAATTTTTTACACATTGTACTCCTTCCGTTCTCAGGACTCTTGTACATACTGATCCCTCTGCCTGCAATGCTCTCCCAGCTTAGATAACTCATCAGCCTTCAGATCCAAGTTCAAACATGACTACCCCAAGGATACCTTCCCTGACCACTTCCCAGACAGGTTCTCTTAGCACCATGTACTTGTCCTCAATAGATTATTCTAGGTTGTTCATTACTTTTCTTTGCCACCAGACAACGGACTCCATACAGAAGGAAACCTTATGTATCTTATTTACTGCTATTTCCTCAGCACAGAGCACAGTGCCTGTCACAGAGTAGGCACTTGATAAATATTTTTGTGTACGTGAATTCTAGGTGCCATGCTGGGTACAGGGCCCAAGGGGGTGGAGAGAAATACACAGAGAACAATCGGCAGCCACCACAAGGGAGCACCTTGGGCCTTTGAGCCTATGAAAATAACACCAAAAAAATTTAAAAGAGCCTGGAGTTGTTTGTTTTTTTCTTGCTGATTTGTTTGAGTTCTTTGTAGAGTCTGGATATTAGCCCTATAGGTTGTGTGGTTTGTGAATATTTTCTCCCATTCTGTAGGTTGTCTATTTGCTTTGTTGATTATGTCCTTAGCCAGGCAGAAGCCTTTTAATTTAATCAAATCCCATTTATTTATTTTTGCTGTTACTGTAATTGCCATTGGAGTCTTAGTCATAAATTCTTTGCCTAGACCAGGGGTGAGGAACCTGCAGCCTTAAGGCCAGGTCCTTAAGTGTGGCCTTTTAACTGAATCCAAATTTTATAGAACAAATCCTTTTATTAATATTTTTATTAATACATTTTTGTGTTTTATATTTTTATTTTATTTTTTAAATGAACATATTTAACATACTGAAGAATAAAATACGTTTCAAAGAAATAATCCTCCCAGATTGACCAGCGCAATTATTATAGAACATTAGTAAGCCATAGTGGTTAAGTTGACAGTTGCTATGCTCGTGATTTAGTTCTAACTTCCCCTGCCTGACTGGTGCCATTACCCCATGAGGCTGGTTGGCAAGAGTTTGTGGGGGTCAAGTATGCCAGTCTGTTACCAGCTTTTGACAATGGTGCACTGTGTTTCTGCTTGAAGTGGAATTTGTGAATAGTTGCACAGATCAACAATATTTTTTAATTGTCCACTTAACAGCCCATCATGTCAAAGAAGACCAAGAGAATACTGAAGGAAGAAAACAGATTTTTTTTTCTCATTATATAGTTTTTATTGAGGTTTAATTATATAAGATAAAATGCAGAGATTTTAGATGTACGGTTCTGAGTGTTATGATGAATTTACTCCCCCAGGTAATTCTCACCCTAATTAAGACATGAAACATTTCCATCACCCCAATAAATTTGTGCCTCTATTTAATTCTTTCCACATGGGCAGCCACTAATATTTTCCCTGCTCTAGGAATTCATATAAACTCGAATTTTACAGTATGTAGCCTTTTGTGTCTTTCTTTGGGGCCACATAGTGTTTCTGAAATCCATGCACGTTGCTGCATCTGTCTACCTCTTGTGGTCTCCTGAATAGGAATCATTACACGTGACCTTTTACGGCTGGTGTCTCTCCTTGCTTTGTAGAAGTGAACAGCCAAAAACACGAGGACAGAAGCGTGGAGAACCAATCTGGGATTCCAAAGTAGGATAGAAGGAGTAAATGTTAGGGTCTTGGCAGCAGCCAAAGCGGACTATTCTGTGACCAAAGAAGACATCTGCAGGGACCTTAATGTTGGGGTACAAGCTGAGTTGGTATGAGGGTGCCTGGTGCCCGCGTAAATGAGGGCGGCAGGATAGGCGGCCTTCGGGGATCTGGGTTGTATTTCCATATTTCTCTGGTTGGGACTGGTCTTGATTCCACCTTCAGGTATCTGTGGCTGTTGAGCTGCTTGTTTTTGCTGAACATTCTTGCATTTTGCTTTCTTTAGTTTTGCTCTGTGGTTCTTGAACCAAACCTGCAGTACTGTTGGATGTATGTCGATTTTTGAGGCCATCTCTCTCTGAAGCCTGGGGTTTGGATATGGGTTCTCATTGAACAAGATGTTCAAAGCTTTCAGTTGCTTCTCAGTGAACGTGGTTCGTTTTCTGTGTGGATGCATCTGGCGCGTGCCTTGAGGAAGCTCCTCCGATCCTGACATCTTCTGATCAGATCCAGTGACAAGAGAAAACAGATTTTTTAATGAGGATTGGGAATTGCAATATTATCTTGTTTCTGCTAAAGAGAAGATGATTTGCTTGCTTTGTGATACTGCAATAGCAACATTAAAGAAATTCAACGCTCATCAGCATTATAACACTCATAAGGACCACAAATATTTTAAATTAGAGGGAGAGGCACGAAAGGTTGTATTGCAGAAATTAAAAAAATGAAAAAAAAAAGCAAAGACAATTCCTTCAAGGAGCAATAAGACCTGAAAATAGTGCCACTGAAACAACTTATAAAGTAGCTTACATACCCAGGGAAGAAAGGGAAGCCATTCAGTGATGTAGAAATTGTGAAAGAATGTACTGCGGAAGTTGTAGGATGCTTAGACCCTGATTATGTTTCAAAGTACAAACAAGTGCCTCTTTCAAGGAGAGCCATAACTAATCGGCAGCATTAATTAGGCTTCAACTTAACAGAACAACTTCATGCAATACTTCAAAAGGAAAATATATATTATTCAATCACTTTGGATGAATGAACTGATACTACCGACCTGGTGCAGGTTTTATACTTCATTTGGATCATAACAGAAGATTCCTTTGCTATGAAGAGTTATCCCCAATTAGCAAAGGTCATTGATGAGCAGGGTGACACATGTGAATCATTTGAAGAATACATAGTTGTTATAGACCTATTAATTGGAGAATACAATGAAAGAATCACTGACTTTGAGAATCATGACATCACACTCAAATTAGCATTTCAGCCTCACCTAGTTGATATCATGAAGGCACCTGAAGAACTACAGATGGAATTGATTAAGCTCTCAGTAGATGACTTTTTTTTTTTGAGACGGAGTCTCGCTCCGTTGCCTTGAGTAGAGTGTCATGGTGTCAGCCTAGCTCACAGCAACCTCAAACTCCTGGGCTCAAGCGATCCTCCCGCCTCAGCCTCCAAAGTGGCTAGGACTACAGGAATGTGCTACTGTGCCCAGCTAGTTTTTTCCTATTTTTAGTAGAGATAGGATCTCACTCTTGCTCAGGCTGGTCCTGAACTCCTACGCTCAAGGGATCCTCCCACCTTGGCTTCCAAGAGTGCTAGGATTATAGGCACTCGGCCAGTAGATGACATTTTAAAATCATTGTTGGATGCTAAGAAAGATCCAACTGAAATATGGAAAAATGCCATAGAATACACACACCTTCAGTAATACGCCCAAAAAATGCTTTCTTGCTTTTCGACCACTTATTGCTGCGAATCTACATTCTCCTACTTACCCCAAATCAAGATGCCCTAAGGTCACAAATGACTGATACCCATCTAGAGGAACAACTGAAACTATGGACCTCCATGCTGCAACCAAATATTTGATTACAGCTAAATTAATGCACTCTTCCAAAATGAAAAGGCTCCCCACCCCTGGCCTAGACTGATATCTAGAGGAGTTTTCTCATTTTCTTCTAGAATTCTTATGGTTTCATACCTTACATTTAAGTCTTCTATCCATCTTGAATTAATTTTTGTGAGTGGTGAGAGACAGGAGTCCTGTTTCATTCTTCTGCATGTGGCTATCCAATTTTCCCAGCACCATTTATTGAATAGGGCTTCTTTTTCTCAGTGTACATTGTTGTCTGCTTTGTCAAAGATCAGTTGGTCTGAAGAACTCCATTAAAAGGTGGGCAAGAGATATGAACAGAAGTTTTTCAAAAGAAATAGACAAATGGCCAAGAAAGGTGAAAAAATGCTCAGCATCACTAATCATCAGGGAAATGCAAATTAAAACCACAATGAGATATCACCTTATTCCTGTTAGAATGAGGTCCTAAAACAATATATGCTGGCGTGGATGCAGAGAGAAAGGAATGCTTATACACTGTTGGTGGGACTGCAAATTAGTACAACCCCTACGGAAAACAGCATGGAGATTTCTCAAAAAACTAAAAGTAGACCTACCATTCCATCCAGCAATCCCACTGCTGGGTGTCTACTGAAAGGAAAAGAAGTCATTTTATCAAAAAGACACCTGCACCTGAATGTTTATTGCAGCACAATTCACAATTGCAAAGATCTGGAATCAAACCAAGTGCCCATTAGTTCATGAGTGAATTGACAAAATGTGGTATATGTACACCATGGAGTACTACTCACCCATAAAAAAGGATGAATTAATGCCTTTTGCAGCAATTTGGAAGGCATTGCAGACAATTATCCTAAGCGAAGTATCTCAAGAATGGAAAAACAAACACTATGTGTACTCTGTAACAAATTGGAGCTAACTGATGCGCACATAAGTGCACAAAGGAAAGTAAAAGTCGTTGGAAATGAAGCAGGACGGAGGACAAAGGAAGGGAGGGGCAAAACCCACCTAATGGGTATGATAAACACTATTTGGGTGATGGGCATATTTATAGCCCTGACTCAAACCATGTAACAAAAACATTTGTACACCCTTAAAATTTTGAAATTAAAAAAGAACCTGGAAAAAAATTTTTAAGCTTTTTTTTTTTTTAATTTTTAAAAAACTGGTCCTGGTGTAGTGGCTCACATCCATAATCCTAGCACTTTAGGAGGCTGAGGCAGGAGGATTGCTTGAGGCTGGGAGTTCCAGACCAGCCTGGGCAACAGTGAGACCCTGTCTCTGCAAAAAAATAGAAAAATTAGCCAGGCATGGTGGTATACGCCATGCCTATAGTCCCAGCCCACCTGGGAAGCTGAGGCAGGGGGATTGCTTGAGCCCAGGAGTTTGAAATTATGGTGAGCTATGAAGATGCCACTGCACTCTAGCTGGGGCAGCAGCAACAGAGTGAGACCCTGTCTCAAAAACATTAAAAAAAAAAATGGACAAAGGACTTGAATAGACATTTCTCCAGAGAAGACATACAAGTGATTAAAAAGCACATGAAAAGATGCTTAACCTCACTAGGCATTAGGAAAATGCAAATCAAAACCGCAGTGACATACCATTTCACATCCATTCAGATAGCTATTTTCAAAAAAAAAAAAAGGGGAAAATAACAAGTGTTGACAAGGATGTGGAGAAATTGGAACGCTTATGCATTGCTGGTGGGAATGTAAATTGGTGCAGCCACAATGGAAAAGTGTTGCAGTTCCTCAAAAAGTTAAACATAGGCACACCTGTAATTCTAACTACTCAGGGGTCTGAGGTGGGAGGACTGCTTGAACCCAGGAGTTTGAATCCAGCCTGGACAACATAGGGAAATTCTGTCTCAAAAAAAAAGTTAAACATAGAATTAACCTGTGAGCTAGTAATTCCACTTCTGGGCATAAACCCAAATGAATCAAAAGCAATGTTTTTTGTTCTTTGTTTTTGTTTTTGCTTTTTTGAGACAGTGTCCCACTCTGTTGACCAGGCTAGAGTGCAGTGGCATCATCATAGCTCACAGCAACCTCAAACTCCTGGGCTAAAGCTATCCTCCTGCCTCGGCTTGCCAAGTCACATCTGGCTGATATCTTTCTTTTTTGTAGAGACGGGGGTCTCACTCTTGCTGAGGCTGGTCTCGAACTCCTGGCCTCAAGCAATCCTCCCACCTTGGCCTTTTTTAAAAATTTTCTTTTTAGGGGACAGGATCTCACTCTGTCACCGAGTCTGGAGCACAATGGTCCGATCATAGCTCACTGTACCTTGAATTCCTGAGGTCAAATGAGCCTCCTGCCTTAGCCTCCTTAATAGCTAGGACTAGAGGCATGAGCCACTACACTTGACTAATTTTTAAAATAATTTTTTTGAGACAGGGTCTCACTCTGTCACCTGGGCTAAAGTGCAGTGGCATCATCATAGCTCAGTGCAACCTCAAACTCCTGGGCTCAAGTGATTCTCCTGCCTTAGCCTCCCGAGTAGCTGGGACTATAGGTGTGCACCATCATGCTAATTTTTCTTTCTTTTTTTTTTTAGAGATTGGGCTTTGAAGCCAAAACATTCAAGTTCAGGTTCTAGTTCTGCCATTTATTAGCTATGTGATCTTGGGCAAATCCAACTTCCTTGTTATACAGATGAGGAAACGGGGACCAAAAAGTGATAAATGACTTGTTCAACAGGGTCTAAAGTATTCTCTCTTTTATTTTGACTGTTTTTAAAGTTTTACATGTTTCTTGTTTTGTTTTGTGTTCTTAGTAGACTGTATGCTCCCCAAGGAAACTATTTTTGCAATATTGTCTTGTAATATAACTTAACTTTTTTGTGCTTCAGCTGCCTCATCTGTAAAATGTAGATAATAAGGGCTCCTATCTCATAAAGTTGTCAAGAAGATTAGTGAGCTAATACATATAAACGTTTAGAAGAATGCCCAGTGCATGTGATAGCTATGACAAGCAACAGATTAACAGAGGCTTCTGAAGAAGTTATTGAAACTCTTTCACAGAATGTTTTGAACAAGAAAAGCAGTTCTAAAACACCCAGGATCATTCTGCCTTCAGACTAGGGTAAAGAAAAAGTAGACCAATTATTCTTTGCTATGAACAATTTGATTAGCATTTATTGAACTTCTACTTTCATAGGCGTATCCAAATGGGCTTAAGTTTTATATCAATAAGATTGATAGTGAATACTTGAATGATGTCTTTAAGGAAAACAATAGCAAACGGAGGTGGGAGGGGGAGAACAAACCACCTAGAGAGTGTCAACATTCTACTCTCTGCAGGGTTCATCACAATAGTGCCAAATGACAAGCTTACAAAATTTATTTGGGCAAGGTGTGCCCTGCCAGAGCATATCTCTTTTAAGTGGGTGCCAATCATATGGCAGACATTGTAATTTGTAAATTTATTGTGCTAATTTACAAGTAGATGACAGTAAAATGTCTTGTTATTATTACAAAATCCTTTCATTGTAACAATTTTTAGACAAGTGGAAATAAAGTGGGTTGAGGAGAGGGTCACTCCTACTTTGCATAAAGGAATAATATGGGCAGGCAATGGCTTGCCATTCAAGAGAAAAGGATTGAAATAGAGCAATAACTGCACAACTGAAAAAAATGGAAAGGTATCAAGAAGTGACAAAAAAAGAAAGGAAGGAAGAAAAAAGAAAGAAAGGAAGGAAGAAAAAAAGGAAGGAAGGAAGGTAAGAAGAAAAGAAAAAGAGAAAGGGAAAGGGAATGGGAGAAATATTCTTAGGACTTAAAAACCTGTCCTCAAAAATATTCTGAATTTCTTGGCCGGGCGCGGTGGCTCATGCCTGTAATCCTAGCACTCTGGGAGGCCGAGGCGGGCGGATTGTTTGAGCTCAGGAGTTCGAGAACAGCCTGAGCAAGAGCGAGACCCGTCTCTACCAAAACTAGAAAGAAATTAATTGGACAGCTAAAAATATATAGAAAAAATTAGCCGAGCATGGTGGCGCATGCCTGTAGTCCCAGCTACTTGGGAGGCTGAGGCAGTAGG
>CAUYSK010034702.1:0-16262 GCA_963575035.1 Avahi laniger
GAGACATGTTTTGTGGCCTAGCATATGATCAATCTTAAAGAACGTTCCATGAGCTGATGAGAAGAACGTATATTCAGTGGTTTTGGGGTAGAATGTTCTGTAAATGACAGGCCTATTTGTTCTATACTTCTGTTTAAGTCCATTGTTTCTTTGTTTATCTTCTGTTTGTGGGATCTGTCCTGTTCCGTCAGAGGGGTATTGAAATCTCCGGCTATTATGGTGTTGCTATTTATCATTTTGTTTAGATCGAGTAGGATTTGCTTTATGAATCTGGGTATACTTGTGCTAGATGTGTAAATATTTAGAATTGTTATGTCCTCTTGTTGAATTGATCCCTTTACCATTATATAATGACCACTTTCTCTTTCATTACCTTTTTCATTTGAGAACTATGTTATCTAATATGAGAACTGCTACACAAGATTTCTTTTGGTTTCTGTTTGCATGGAATATTGTTTCCATCCCCTCACCTTGAGTCTTAATGAGTCCTTGTAGGTTAGATGTGTTTACTGGAGACAGAAGATACTTGGCTAGAATTTTTTTATTCATTTGGTCAGCCTATCTCTCTTAAGAGGGGAATTGAAGCCATTCGCATTTATTGAAGGAATTGATAATTGGGGTGTATTTGTTCATTCTATTGAGTAGGACTTTGTTGCTTTGCTTTATCTCTTTAGCCATTATGACACTGAGCTTTGACCTTTAGCTTTTGGGTGATTTTATACTGGTGGCCTCTACTGTGCTGATCTGTGTATAATGCAGTTCTGAATATTTTCTGCAGTTCAGTCCTTGTCTTGACAAACTCCTTCAGTGTTTGCTTGTCTGAGAAAGTCTTTATTTCCCCCTCATATGTGAAATTTAGTTTTGCAGGATACAAAATTCTGGGCTGGCCATTATTCTGTTTGAAAAAAATGAGAATGGGACTTCAATCCCATCTGGCTCAGTTGAGAAATGTGCAGCTAGTCTGATGGGTTTTCCTTTGTAATTTACCTGATGCTTTCACCTTACGTCTCATAGGAGGACCTGTTTTATGTTTCTTTTGGCCAGTCTGAGGATTATGTGTTGTGGTCTTTGCCTCTTTGTGATTAATCTCTGAGGAGTCCTTTGAACTTCCTGTACCTGGATATCTAGATTTCTAGCAAGGCCAGGGGAATTTTTCTCAATTATTCCCTCATGTACGTTTTCCAACCCTGTGTATTTTCTTTTTCACCCTTAGGTGTGCCTTTCATTCTTATGTTACGCCTCTTTTACGTAGTCCAATATACCTTGTAGACTTTGCTCGTGCCTCTTATTTCTTTGCTTTATCTCTGTGACTGACTTTTTAAATTGAAAGTTGTGTTCTTCAAGTTCTGAGATTCTTTCTTCTGCCTGATATAACCTATTCTTAAGGCTCTCCACTGTGTTTTGTAATTTCTTCAATAACTTTTTCATTTCCAGAAGTTATGTTTGATTTTTAATTAATAATTTAATTTCTTTAGTGAATTTTTTGTTCATTTCCTCTATTGTTTTTGTGGTTTCTTTGTATTTGGTTTCTGTTTTTTTCTTGTATTTCATAGAACTTTCTTACAATCCATGTTCAAAAATCTTCTCCTGTCATATCAATATTCTTATTTTGGTTGATATCCCTTGCTAGAAAACTTTTTGAGGGTATTCTTTTCCTTCATTTCTTCACATTTCCTGAGTTCTTTCACTGATTCCTTCTCATCTGGAGCAGTTGTTACTTTTTAGTTTCGAATTTTTTTTTTGTTTGTTTAATGACAGTTTAATTTCTGAGCCAGTAGGTGGTGCTTGTGGCTGAGAATCAACCACATCGCATATGATGAGTCAGTAAATGCAGTAAAACTGTGTGCAAATTGACCTTCCTGTCAGTAGGTGGTGCTTACTGGAAGGAAAAAGCTGCAGTATTGTTTTTGGCTCCCATGATCTGTTCTTGTTCCTGAGGAGAAGCACACTAATGCCCCAGGTGGTGGATGGGACCCTGGAACTTCCAGGTGTGCCCTTATTCTCCATCACAGCAGAGGTTTGTGGGGAAGTGAGGCTGGGTGGGGCTGGGTTGGGTAAGCCTTTCGTCAAGCTTGACAAATGGTGCCATGGGATGTTCAGGGATCAAATGTCTGTTCCCCATCTCTGGGCAAATCTGCCAAGGAGAGGCTACAGTGGCTCTACTCAACCAGAAAATCTACGTGTGGAAGTGGGGCTGTCTAAAACATGCAATTTGGTAGTCTACAGCAAGTCTCACTCCTTTCCACTCTTCCCTATTCCACAGTTTCTCTCAGGCCTCTGTCAGTAGGCAGGACCTCAAGCCAGCACAGCTCCCATACAACTGTGATGCAGACTGCGATGTTCCTTGGGCATGATTTCAGCCTGAACTGAGAGTACAGACCTCCCATGGGAGGAGGGGTGCCACATAAACATACTGCAGCTAGGACCCCAAGTGCAATCCCCCCCAGTCTACCCCTGCAGGCACCAACACCTCCTGAGACTAATTCACAAATATCCCTTCTGTGCCCTGAGGCAACATGATTCAGACATGGGGGTATGGGATCTGGTCTGTAGGCCTATCTCCATGGCCCTGGATATCAATCCCTGACCATGCCAGGGAGAAGCGTGCTGGTCCCAAGTCATCCATGAAGTGTCCAAGTTGGTTCAATGTCCTTCCACCATGGGGAGTACCCACTGTGATGGCGCCACCAGACTAGTAGCACCAGGGAGTGCCAACAGGCATGGAGCTCACAGTCTGAGCACCCCTCAGTCTTGCTGCAGGACTCCAAAAGGAAAGGTGTGAGCCCTGCTCCCAGTGGAAGCCTCCATGTGGCAGCTCAATTGTCTTTCTCAGCAGCCACTGGTGAGGGAGAAGGGAAAGAAAAGAGTTTAGATGGAGGAAAGTCCACACTCTGGTCATCTCTGACCCTCTGTCTGGGAGATAATCCACCTACAATGATCAGGCTCTATAGTCACCCAGATCACCCAGTACCCAGTAGACCCCTGTGGCTCCTGCAGTCTGGGCTGATGTTGGGAAATGTTGATGTGGAGATGAGTAAGACAGAACCTGAGGAGTTGAAGCCCTCTAGGGAGGAAAAAGGCACACAGTCAGTAGCAAATCAATATGGCATCTGCCATCCAGCTCAGGTCTTTGGGGTGGGAGGTACCCCAAGGGGCCTGGGAGCCTAGTGCCCTGTCTGCAAGAAGCTCCCAGCACACTGGTGGCAACAGTCTCAGGGCCCGTGCGGGCAGAAGATCTCTCCAACAGCTCAGGAGCCCACCAACAGTCTGAAATGCGAGGAATGGAGAAACTAACTGCTCCACCTACCCTTCTCACTGGTCTCTAGGCCTCTCAAGGGTCATCTCTGCCAATGCCTTTCTGCTTCCAGTTCTGCTGTGCAACCTCTTCCTGTGGAGTCTCCTGTAGGTTCTGGCACTCTTGCTTCAGACCCTCATCCATCTATGTTTGTCTGACTGTTCGTTTTCTCTCTTTCATCAAAAACCTCTTCTTACTGAGGTTTTCTGACTGGTGGTTTCTCTGGTCTGCCATCTTGCTCCTTCAATCTAGGTCTTATAAATGCAATTAACAATGTTATTGAATGTGAAATAAAGTTTGAATAAGTGTATAAGGAAGTATGGTATATTTTAAATAGTAATTTGGGACCTAAGACATGGAAGAGATCATGCAGAATAAAATTGGCTAAGCTAAATAATGTTAGAATTGTAATCCATAATATTCTAGAACAAGGAGAGTTCCCCTGTGTATACTGAGCTAAGTGTTTTACCAATTTTTTTAGAGGGGCACTATGGGAAGTTATTTTCAGAAATACATTATCTATTATCAGTAGTTTGTGATATAAATTATTCTTAAGAAAACTATAAAATTATATAATGCTTTTATTCCATTGTGTGAATTAATTTACTTTAAATTAATCCTTTTTTGTTTAATTATCTTGAGATATCTGTACCATGAAGCCCTAATCTAAGAACTACAGGTAATATTCTGATATCCTGAGTGGCTAGAAAGGATTTCCTTTTATAGAACATAGTCAAGATAGGGTTCTTTTATGTCTTATTATGGTATTATATTCATCTATCTCATAATATCAAATCTAATTTGGACACTGAATAGAAAACTTGTTTTATGGTCAAAGACTTGCTTGATCATCTCAGCATTTCTATAATTCTTACCTTAGGGTAGAGGTGTACAACATTTAAGACATATATTATCAGAATACCCTAAGGAAACTTCTAAATATGTGTATCTTTGAGGTTCATCTAAATTACTTTGATTCAGACTTTCTGAGATAGCACACAGAAATTTACATGTTTACAAGCATATCTGGTAATACTAAGGTAAGTTCATGGTAATAAAATCCTGGGATTTCCAGAGTTGAGAGAAATAGTTCCTTCTTCTCCATTCAGAGATATTAGACTGTCATTCTTCTACTTAGAGTTAACCAGTGAAGTTATAATAGTATGGCATTTGCTTTCTGTTGTCATCTTTAGGCAACATTACTAAATAATAGCTGCTGAGATTATGATCACCCTAAACAACATCAAAATAGACATTCTGTGATAAAGATTTATAATTTCTTAAAATATAGTGAACTGTGAGAATTTATGTTATCATATTTTGAAATATATTCAGGGACAATGACCTGATTTTTATTTTTTTAATTTTAAATTATGATTTTCTTTAATATCCCTAACTACTTCTACTAAAACAATTATGCAATTAGTCTAACCTTAAATACCTGGCCTTGTAGCTAACTGAAGATATTAATTTTAAGAATTTATATTAGAGGGTTAGAGAGGTACAGATTTCAGGATATAAAATCTATGCTTTATTTAAGCATTGCTTTTTTTAAAACCTGACCATTTCATCAATAATGTACGAATTTTAAACAGTGTAATTATTAAGCACTTTTCAGTCAGATAAGGTCATGAGACCATAAGTACACATTTATATAGACCTGGACACCGGCTGCTTTTCCTCTATGATAAACAGTATTTATACAAGAGGGTATGCTTCATTTATTATTTACCTCTCAGCATTTTATATTTCTCTTAAATCAGATGTTGAATTTTGCAATGGTATTCATTATGACATAGTATCATACATTATAAATAAAGTATCCACAACTTATTAAAAACTATACAAAATTCTACATTATACTGGACATTGTGATCTTTCATAATGGGTTGAAAGAACTGCAAATGATAAGCAATTATTTGCAAACTATTTAAGTAGATCTTCTAGACCAAAGTGTGTGTCTGAATTTGGGCCAAAGGGTTGATATAAGAGGGCTATTGTTTTGTTGATACATGAGAAAGCAAGAAACTACCTACTGGAAGAATAAGTTACTAATGTGTTGATTTATCTATCAAAAGTTTATTTGCTTTAAAAAGTGATTTTTTTCCTGTGCTTATGTGTGATGCCAGTTCAAACACATTAAAGTTGCTAATGTTCATTTTGTTAATAAAATGTAATGGGATTATGAATAACTGATATATAAATATCACCTTCAAAATATTCTGTCTAAAACAGCCAAGCTATTTTTTTGTCCCAGATAAAAGAACTCTACCAATGGTGATTAAATTTGACAAATATTATTTTTCAGAGACTGCATAACACATACTGCCTTTAAAAATAAGCAACATATATATGTGTGTGTGTGTATGTTTTATACTTCTCATTGGACTATTTTTCTCTGTGAACAACTGAGGGAATGATATTTTTTACTAACTTTTTTAATTAAGAAAGTTGCAAAATTTAAATCCTATATGGGGGCAGTGACATCAACAAAATGGTAGAATAGGAAACCTGAGCACTAGGATGCCTACAAAAACACCAATTTAACAACATATGTAACAAAACATCTTTATGAGAGGTCTAGAATCCAGTTAAGAATTTGTAGTATGCCAAAGGAGAATAGCCACATTGAAACAGGTAAGAATATTAATTTCACTTTAACTACGTCATCTGCTCCCCAAGCTGACATACCTCAGAGCAGAAAGAAATCATCCTGCCTCATGATTCCTCCAATGAGGGGAAAAAAGGAGTGAGTGGAATGTACATGCAATATCCATGATATTTCAAGGCAATGCACAAGATATCTCTTGCACAAATCATCAGAGCACCTAAATGTATAAAACAGACAGAAAAAGTGAGAAATATCGAGCAATACAAGAATAATAGGAGACATCAATACCCCAATTTTAATAATGGACAGAGCATCAAGATAAAAATTAACCAAGGAAATAACAAACTTAACACTATAGACCAAATGGACCTAACAGATATATACAAAACATTTCATTCAAAAGCAGAAAAATACACATATACATTCTTCTGCATAAAAGAAACATTCTCCAAAATGGATCACATCTTAGGTCACAACATGTCTTAACACATTTAAGAAGATTGAAACCATACCAAGTATATTTTCCACCACGATGGAATGAAACCATAAATCAATAACAGAAAAAAAATTGAAAAACTCAAAAATATGTGGAAATTAAACAATACACTTCTGAACAATCAATGAATCAAAGAAGAAGCTGAAAGTTAAATCGGAAAATATCTCAAGACAAATGAAAATGCAAATATACCAAAACTTATGTGATGCAGCAAAAGTATTACTAAGAGAGAAGTTTATAAGTTTATGTATCTATTTATAGGATTTCAAATTAACTTCTGCTGCTTCTTCAGTACATAACTATATATAGCCATATATATATTTAATATAATCATATGTATATAACACATATAACTATTAATATATGTGTATAGATATATAGCACCTCTTCATAACATACCAAATCAAAATGTATTTATGTATTACAAGTGTAAATAAAAGCTAAGAATAAATGAAGACAGGAAGAGAGGAAAGGAAAAAGGAAAGAAAAGGAAAAAGGAAGAAAAGAATGCAGCAAAGAGTCTAAGATGTCAACAGGGTCAGACTATTGGACCCTATTTCAAAGTTTATAGACATTTGCTTGAGGATTCATATTGTGGGCTCATTTTGTCAGAGTTAGTAAAAGAAAACTCTTTAACTGAGTCCTCCACCCAGCCTATTTCTAACTATTCTCTTGTTGGTGGCAAATTATAGAAAGACAGCCTTCAGATTGTTTGGACCTAAAAGTCTGCCCTTTAGCCAGGGATCAGAGCAAGCATGATTAGAAATTCCCAATCTCTTTTAATACATTTTTCTCTTTTAAAAATTGTTTTAGAACTTGAACAAGTATCTTCATTTCCAAATTTCAAATCCCCACCACACTGTTTTAATATAATTATCTTGCAAATATATTAATCTCATTATTTCCAAAGGTCAGAGAGACCTCTTGTAATTTTGTTTCCTTGTCAAGCCTAATTCTACAGTTTCTCAAACATAGAAAATTACTATTCTTGTGGTCTGCCAATTTCAGGAAAACATCAAGCTGAATTACTCTTGTATAAGAATTCATTTGCAACTACTGTTTATTACGTAGCCTTTATCAACCTTATATTTATAAAAATGATTATCTGAACTGCATTTCAATGATCCCATCTCATAAATTAAAAAGAAGAATTTAACCTGCTGTTAATTTAAATGAGGTAAAACTTTCAATCTCTTTGTTAAAAAATAAGAAATCTAGGAGAGTCATACTCTTTTGCACATTGCTATTTCAGTTGGGCAAATGTATTGCTATTATATTCCGGAGTTCTCACAGTCAAAAGGACAGTAACAGTAACCTGGTACAGATTCATTGCTAACAAAGTGATTTTGTTAGTGATTACTCATTACTTTTCAACTGAGAATTAATTACCTTTCCAAAAAGTTCACGTAGAATAGTGTAGCAACTAACAACTATCAGGTACATGTGAATTTTAATAGCTGCCATTAAGCAGATCTTCAGTGAAAGAAAGTTCACAGTACTGCTTTAGTCTCTGCTTTTGTGACAAATCTTAAGCCAGAATTTGATGCGAAGGTGGTTAAATTCTTTCTGGTAAATAAAATATAATCAATGTATTGTTTTCTCCTTAAAATTTTGTGGTCTCTGGACTCAGTTTAGAGATGGCCAAAGCCAAATCACCATGCATGAAGGCAAAGGCATATCTGTATTTAATAGAAGATAAATTACAGTATAGTCAGAAATATACAAGTGAACTTAGAAGCAGTTTATTCCCCTTATAAAATAGTCTGGTTGGAAAGAGATTTTATTAAATCTAACCAATTATTATAGGATGGGATTACCTCATAGCAGTTCTGAACAACTCTGGAATTCAAGTTAAGTTTCATTTGACAGCTGATCAGGATGAGGAAAAGGAGGGGGAATACACACACCCAAACACACACATACACACTCAGTTGTGGGCAGGATGGAGAAAATTAAGAAGAAATGTCGAGTCACCAAAGATGAGCAACAGAGGAAGACACTATCTCCCGTAAAGCTACAGGGAAAAAGGGAGAGAACGGTAATATCAAAGCCCAACAGGAGTCAGGCTGGAGAGGGCCACTGAAAAGGAACTGTAGGTTTAAACAATAGCATTTCCAGCTGAAAATGTAGTATGGTGAAAGGGCAAAGCAGGTAAGAAATACTGTGGTGTAATAAAAAATATGTCTGGTCTTTGTTTATGCTTTGTCTGTGTCTTTGCCTGTGTTTTAGGATCTCTGTGCTCCTAAAACCCTTGGAATTTTCTGAGGGGTAAAGGTGTCCTTTGTGTGCTAATGAGATGATTCTAGGCAGGAGTCCCCTGTGTATCATCAGGTTGGAGGCTGGTTCTGGTCACCAGAAAAACCAACCAGGCAATTAGACAGTTAAAACTTCTTCTCCACCACCCAACCTCCAGAGAGGGCAGAAAGGCTGGAGATTGAGTTCAATCAATAATGACAAATGATGTAATTAATTGTACCCAAGTAATGAAACCTCCATGAATATTCGTAAACAATGGAGTTCAGGGAGCTTCTTAATTAGTGAACACATTGATGTGCTGGGAGGCTGGCACCTCTGGAAAAGTCATGGAAATTCTGTACCCTTCTACCACCTCCCATACTTTGCTCTGTGAATCTTTCATTTGGTTATATCTGAGTTTTATCCTTTATAATAAACTGGTAATTCTAAGTAAAGTACTTTCTTGTAGTTTGTGAGACATTCTAGAAAGTTGTGGAACCTGAGGAGGGGGTTGTAGGAACCTTAAAATTTGTAATTGGACAGGTAGAAGTGTGTTTAGCCTGAAACCTTATTGATGTGCCTGGCATCTGAAGAGGGGCCAGTTTTCTGAGACTGAGGCCTTAACCTGTGGGGTATGTGCTAACTCCAGGAGTTAGTGGTAGAATTGAATTCAATTGTCGAATACCCAGTTGATGTTAGAGTTCCCCACATTTGGTGTGGGGAAAAAAGACACATATTTTGTGTTAGAAAAAAAAGCATATATTCAGTGTAAGAAATGATGTCAAGAAAAAAAATCACAAAAAGAAATCTCCTGGGCTCTTTTTCATCATTATACTGTCTCCTGCTTCTGCCTTCCACTGGCTCAAGACAACTGGAAGCCAGTCCACCAAGGCAGCCCAGGTAATGTAATTTATAGTGGAGGTTGTAAGGGAAAATAGAAATCTCAGGACCCCCCCCCACACACACAATTCCTCATGAAAAAAGGAAGGAGGCTCAGTCATGCAAAACCCCTTTCCAAATTAATATCTGTTATTAACATTACCCATCAGCAAGATCACCAAAGAAAAATAACATTCACCTTATCTTATGTAAAACAGATTTCTGAGTCTCAAAAAAATTGAGCCATTTATGTCTCACTATCTCCCCCCCTCCTTTATGTTTCTCTCTATATGCCTATCCCCTTAGTAACCTGAATCCCCAAATCTCACTGTGGAAAAACATTCACAGATTTGTCCGTGGTTTGTGTTTTTCTCAGGTGTGTCCTCAACTCTGGCTGAATAAACTTCCATTGAGATCTTTGCCTCAGTTATTTATTTTCAGTTGTCAAGGTTACAGGAAAGGAAAAATGTATTTTCTTCCCATGTTAGGTTCATGGCTGAGGTTCCTATACCAAAGGACAGATTAACAAAAGAGCAACATAAAAATATATTTAATATAAGTTTCATGTGTAACAGGAGTCTTCAGAAATGAAGACTCAAAGAAGCAGATAAACCTGTATATTTTCTATGCTTAGGTTTGATGAAGCATGAACAGTCACAGAGAAATATAATTGGACGACAAAAGGGTATGATCTAATGGTAATAAACTGGGGGGAACTTAGCAAGGCCTATTTGTTCAGATTCTTCTCTGTGTCCTAGTTCCTTCAGAGATAAGAATATTCCTTTTTTTTTCCAATATAGGGAGAGCACATCTTGAATGGGAATACATCTGCTTCAGAGGAGAAGGATAAAGACAGAGTGAGAGACGACCTTCAGCTTCTGCATGGTTTCTCAAATGCCAAGGTGACATATTTTGAAGTAGCATGTTCTGAATCCCACCGAGGTTAGTCTCCTGGTTCAAGGACAGGACAGAGAAGGGTAAAGATAATGGGAATAAGGGTAGAGATAAATACAAATAACTAACACAAAGGAATCATATTGATTTGTTGATATTTTTAACAAACAACCCCAAACTTCTCCACTATTTGACTCTCACAGGTTGGGTTCCTTAGGAAGTACACTTTGAGACAGAGGTGAGAGGGTAAGGAAGGGATTAGCGAGGATCTTAGAATCAATTTGTATGGTAGGAAAATGAAGAAAGACAAATAAGGAATAGGGAGAAATAAAGCTGCAATGCATTCTTACTGGAATAACTTAATTTACTCTGGGAGGAGTTCTGAGAATAGGATGACCTATAAAGAGCTCTCCTGAACTAGGGCAAGAGATGAGTCTTCATACTCCCATGAAGATGAGACTTTGATTGCAAACCACTGTGGGAAGTGGGCATATCCTTGGGCAAGGTGTCAATCTTTAGCTGAGGCAATACTCAAAGGCATGACTACAAAGGGCTTTCTGCCAGCAGCACTCCCAGCAGCTGCAGAATAAGTCCTTTATTCATGAAGGGAGATCCAAGTCATGCATCATAACATCCACCAAATCAACTTTCTGGTAAGTATCAGCTACTAAATGGACTGGAGAGCCTTCTAGATATGATATGATTTCATTCATTCATTTATTTGTTAATTTTGAGCAAATACTTATTGAGTACCTGCTAGGTATAAGTCACTGTGCTACACTTTGAGCACTTTGAAAATATAGCCACGGACAGAATAGACATGGTCCTTGCTCTCTTAAAATTAACTAAATGAGGAAAACATGGGAACAGCCAGATTGATACACTTATTATAACTGCTATGATGCAGGAAATAGCAGGTGTATGAGAGGACAGAAACTGAGTATCCAGCTCAGACTTGGGTGTATGCAGATGAGTTATCCTAAAAGAAATGCTATGGGCAGGGGAGTGAGTCTAAGAGTAAACATGAGTTGTCTAGATGAAACAGAGAGGTAACAATATTCCAGAGATTGGAATCAGCTTGTGAAGTTCTAGAGACAACAGAGAAAATGCCATGTTTAGAGAACTCAAAGATATTAAGTGTGAACAATACAAAATATGGAGAATTACTGGTAGGGAGAGTGACAAGTGAAGAACTTGAACATATCAATGATGCAAAGAGTATTAAGAAAGCTATAAGACATATTAAATAATTTAGATTTAATCTTGAAAGCAATGGAAAGCCATCGAGGGCTTTTAATAGGTGTAATAATAATAATATTTGCATTTTAATTAGTCAAATTTTCATTCTTTCCTCATTTATTTTCTCATTTATGTATTCCTTGAAATATAATTATCAATAGCCTACAATGTGCCAGACATGAGATGCTCAACATAAAGTGTCATACTAAGCTTTGCAGGATGAATTATAGGGAGTAACACAAACAAAAGACAACTTAAAAAGTCACCACAGTAGCCCAGTTGAATGTTATTACTACCTAAGATGATGTTTCTGGAAATATAGAAAAGTGAAAGGTTCTATAGGCTATAGAGAAGGTATATTTAAAAGGTATTGATAATTGGTTGGTATAAGGGAGATGATGGAGAGGGAGAATTTAAAAATGACTTCTAGGTTTCGGTTTTAGCATACAGGTGTAGAGCAGTCCCTTTCATTGAGATGGAGTGTTGGCGGAGAGCAGAGAAAAAGAATTTAGTTTCAACATCTTGAATTTAAAGTGCATGTGAGAATTGTAAGAGAAGTCCAGGTAGCTCTAAAAACATACAGATTGAAAGCTTTTTCTAGCTAGTAATTTTTAATAATTTCCAGTCAATTTCTAAAAATCATTCGAAACTCTCTGTAGTCATTGTTGCTTAAATTGGTTTGGTCTACCATGCCTAGGACATCTAACGAATGATGTTTATAAGTACTGCCAGTTGTTTTGTGATAGTCTCTATCTTTACCAATGTTCCCCTACACCATTAGAGGTATGAATGGAAAGGATTTTATTTACAATTACATGCTATTTCATTTGAGATAATGATGCCTTCACTTAATCCTAATGGTCTTCTAAACTTCCTCACAACAGAGTGGGATGTCCTTCCTTATGAGAACTGACATTAATTTCCCAGGCATTTTAAAATACTGTCATTGTTCTTAAATAGTATACACTCCCTGGAGGCCTGAAATACATTATTATATTCTCTAAAATCCGATATTTTAACATAAAATAAAACATTAAATTAAATTTAGGTTTTATTTTTATGTAATCATTCACCGATTTTTCCTTATTTAGTAAACATTGGAAAAGAAAAATTTTTTCACATCTGCTTTTTAGCTACAAAATGTGATTCTTCCAAAAATTCTTGAATTATATCTTTGTCATAACAATATTACTAACATTATTTTAGTTTCTTTTTGGGGGGTTTAGTAATTTTTTTTATTTCAGCATATTGTGGGGGTATAGATGATTAGGTTACGTATGATGCCCTTGCCCCCTCTCCCCCCAAATCCGAGCTTCAAGTGTGTCCATTCCTGGGATGTTGCTCATTGCACTCTTTGTGTATGCATGTACCCGTCCCCTCATCCCTCCTCCCCCCTCCCCCCTGCCCGACATCCAATAGATGTTATTCTTATATGTGCACTTATGTGTTGATCAGTTAATACCAATTTGATGGTGAGTACATGTGGTGCTTATCTTTCCACTCTTGGGTTTCAAATGTGAAATTTGGTTAAATTCTAATAGCTACTTGATAAGTGAAAAGAAGAATGTTAATGTTATGACTTAAAAGGGTTGAAAATCTAAAATTTTTGGCTACCTAATTCCAGGAACTTCTGACATGTCATTTCATTAAATCCTTATCAAAATCCTGCAGAAGTAGATGGTAAATCTCCCTTTTATAGATGGGGAAACTATTCTAGCCTACATTCCTAATGACTCCCACTTGGCAGATCTTTGGAAAATTCAGTAGTTATTCGATTTCAAAAATCTATCGTAGCAGAAATTGTCAGTTCTTTATCTGTATCCTTAGCCTGACTTTTAATAGCAAGCACCTACATTTTTCAGATGACTACCTCTTGCTACTAGAACTCATTTTTTCATGTGTATGGCTAGCAAGAAGTATTTGGGAATATTCACTGCATCTTTCTTAAATAAAAACATATCTTCTTTTATGAAATAGCAGCATATGATAGACATCTTGGAGTTACTTTATTTCCAGCAGATCAGCATTTTTTTCTTTTTTTGTTCTCCTGAACAGATGAACTCTTGTTCTCGAAAACTGAAGATTATTTGGAACCTCACAGTGGTACAATAAGAGAAATGATGAACAAAATGAGTGATTACGGTTACTGAAGAAGAAATTTATCAAATTTTCTGTGGCTGAGGCAAATGCAATGCTAAAAAATAAAGACTTAAAAAATCTGATTCATAGAAAAAGTAAAAGAGAAATTAATTGTTTGACAAAATTATTAAATGGGAATATTTGTAGTGCTGAGTATTTTTTAATGTCTCTGGGACCGAACATCTTGCAAGTGAAATTCTATGCTTGATTTGCTTCAACTTTTGAAGAGGTCAAAAAGTTACCAGATTCTAATTGTCAAACAGAAAGGTTCCAGGGGGACACACAATACTTCACAGTAAGAAAGGAAAAAAAATGGTTTCTGGAAATGCAATGAAAACTAAGCAGTCTTATGATTTTTTTGTTAATCCATTGAATTTCAACACACACACGCAAAGAAAACACCACTTTCACTTACTTGCTTTAATTATTAATAGTTTTTTATGGTTAAAATTCCTATGTTAAATTACTTGGATGGAAATGGAGAGAAGCCATCCTGCACTTTTTTTTAACTATCAAGCTGGATGAAAAGATTTTTTTTTCTCTGGAGAGCTTTCACACTATCTTTTATAGCAACTGCTGTGAGTAAGCTCCAGTAGAACAGAAATGCAACTTTTTCATTCCATCTCTTAATCTCTCTCAAAAGAGACACACACAATTTCAATCTTCCATAAAATTTTTGTACACTCTTCATGAGAGTATTTACTTCTGAGAAATATCCAATTTATGAGGCAGGTGAGGACAAAGAAGATATTTGCTACTAATTACTAGTAACTATATGAAAATTTTAAAAGTGCTATAATATCTCTGCTGCTTTATGTGGCATTAAATCAAATTAACATAGAAACTGAGATTGTTGATTTTTATGACAAGTGTTGCAGTTGCTAATATCATCATTCACAGTAGTGTTTATTGGTAGAGTGCTTTTTATGACATATGTGTGTCTGTTTATATGTGACACATATACAAATAGATTATAATAAGTTCATATAAAAAGTTGTTATTTAAAATGACACATGATTCTATAAACAAGTGTCTTTTTTATTTAAAAAAACCATAATGATGCTACATTTTCATTTTTCACTTTTATTTATAATATTTCTTATGCCCTCGATATTTACTACTTCATTCATTAGATATTATTTCCATTAAGGAACTGCCTAATAAACTCCAAATGCAATTAGAGAGCCAAAAAACATTTTTTTGATTCTGATTAGTTTTAAAATTATGATTCTTTTTTCATGTTAAATAAAAACAAAAGTCAATTCAGAAGCAGGAGATCATCTTTTTTACTTATGAGACCTTCTGCCAGGATCTTGTGTCTTTAAACATTGGTTTGGTATACATTCATGGAACTTTTACTTAAATTTCAATTGCATATTTTAATTTTCAGAGATTCTAATGCCATTAAAATTTGCATACATTAAGAAAGACAAAATGAACCTAAAACCACCTTGAGAATACTGATTACAGATTATAGATTATAAACATAAACCACTATGAAATGTAGTTCATATATAAAGATATCATTGTAGCCTGATGTCCATAACATATGATAATGTAAATTATTAAAAGAATACTTATACTATCATGATAACACACTATTCTTTTTTTTTATTTCAGCATATTATGGGGATACAAAATGTTTACATTTTGCCCTTCCCACCCCCTGCCCAGAGTCAGAGATTCAAGCGTGTCCATCCCCCAGATGGTGCACATCACACTCATTATGTATGTATATACCCATCCCCTATCGCACTCTCCCATCTGCCCGATGCTCAATAAATGTTATTCCTATATGTGCACTTAGATGTTGATCAGTGAAACCAATTTGCTGGTGAGTACGTGTGGTGCTTATTTTTCCATTCTTGGGATACTTCACTTAGTAGAATGGGTTCCAACTCTATCCAGGAAAATACAAGAGGTGATATGTCATCCCTGTTTCTTATAGCTGAATAGTGCTCCATGGTATACATATACCACATTTTATTAATCCACTCATGTATTGATGGGCACTTGGGTTGTTTCCACATCTTTGCAATGGTGAATTTTGCTGCTGTAAACATTCAAGTGCAGGTGTCTTTTTTCTACAGAGACTTTTGTTCTTTTGGGTAGATGCTCAGAAATGGGATTGCTGGATCAAATGGCAGATCTACTTGTGTCTCTTTAAAGTATCTCCATATTGATTTGATGGCGAGTACAAATGGATCCCTTTCTTCTGCTCTTGTGGTGCCTCACTTTGGATGATGGGCCTAAGTTTAGTCCAGGAAAGTGTGAGAGGTACTAGATCGTCGTCATTTCTTATGATTGAGTAATATTTCATTGTAAACATATAACAAATTTTGGTAATCCACTCATGGATTGACGGGCACTTGGGTTGTTTCCACACTCTTGCAATAGTGAATTGTGCTGCCATGAACATTCGAGTGCAGATGTCTTTATAGTAGAATGTTTTGTGCTCTTTTGGGTAGATGCCT